>JAQGCN010000077.1:0-51288 GCA_034699725.1 Friesea truncata | reverse complement strand
TAACCAGCACGGCATTACAACCAGTCAATAGTGCCCTGCGGGCTAGCCCAGCGAGCGGAGCGAGCTGACAGGCTAGTATTATATACATAAACAAATGCGCTCTTTCTTTTCCTTCAAAACAATCCAATTCATTCTTGTCTTCTTTTCAGTGGGTTGTCATCTTGTAAACTTAATAACATTGTTGTAATTTATAACTTAAATCTATTGAATTTCTTCTATTTTTACAGGAAGAATGTTCCAGTTATTGATTTTTCAGAATTGCGTCAAGCGAATGGATTAAATGTGAATTGGATCCTTTCCTCCCACGCTTAAGTGAATTCATACTTTATTCTCAGTCTTAATTTGTCATTGCCGGATGTCACACGTTCATTGTCAAGTCCACCATCATCGTGGGAGGAAAAGGAGGAAAATATTTGGTAAATCATCATTTTACTAAAATATATTTCATTTCACTTTGCTTTAGCTTTATAACTTTGCATCTTAATTTCGTCATTCTGAATTAGAATTCCCCTGCTTTTGTAATTGTATCTAGTCATTGACAGACAAGTGGATGCATGTGGGTTTAAACACTTTAGATAATAGAATAATTCATTTCCTTTTTTTATGTCTGTGCCTGTGCTGTGTGATTAGATTAATTTCTAAATCCCTTATTCATAAATTAATGTAAGATTTAATATTAATCTTGGTCAATTTTCATTTCTACAAAATACAAACCAAGTATTACTAAAAACTTTTTAATATTTTCAATTTTTGCATATTATTAATTTTTCATTTGCTTTGGATTTTTTTTTGTGGATTAATAAAAAGATGCCCCAATTTTTTTGATTAATCATTGAATTCATAGTAATGAATTCTATAGACGCTATTCTAGGAATTCTCATTAAAACTTAAACTTGACTCTTAAAGAATTGTCACGTTTCGACGGTTCTTACCATCATCCTCCTCTTCATGTCATTGTTCATTCTCATAGCTTCCCTTTCTTAAGTAATTCATATCTTTTATTTGATTCGATTCCAAAAGAAATTAAATTCCGGAGATTCTTATTTCATCCATCATCTATTTTTATGAGTTCATGCAATTGGAAATGCGCTTTAAGCAGAACCTTCTCAAGCTTTCATTTATTATCACTTCTTGAGGTTTTTCCTTTAGTTCTAAACTGATGATGGTGCTGGTGTCTTGAAGGAAAATTATATTACTTAAATTTAAAAGAATGTAAAGTTTTATTAATTTAATCACGTCATTTAATCCTTAGGTAATTTGATATTTGAGATATGACAAATACATATTTATTCTCAAGTGGTTTCGTGTCAAGTTCTAGTTCACTGGACTAGGTTCATTTTTTAATCCCATTGTTTTATTATCTAATCAGTCTTTCACTAATAATCAGGATTTTTAACTATACAAGAACGTGAACGTGATCACATTCACAGTTTTCCTAAGTTGCTTCTTTCATGTTCTTCAATACATCTAATACCTTGCTTTGCTCCAGTATTCAACAGGTTCATAATTTATTTAAGCATTATTTGAATCAACCAATTACTAAATTTTGATTTTTTGTTTTTAGGAAAATCAATCAAGGAATTTTTTTTTAAATTTTTAAATGTATAATTGGGCCAGGACCGTGAAATTATGCGAAAAGAGCCAAATAGTACACCCAAAGGACGAAGATGAACTGATCCAAATACTTCGCCATCGGTTGCCCCACCAAAGAATCAAAGTAAGGGGTGCTGGTATGTCATGTCTCGGAATCGGTGCCCTGGACTCATCTACCGATCTACTTCTAGATCTCTCTTCCTTCTCAGGACTGATTGAAATTGGAACTAATGAAGCAACTTTCGGAGCATCTACACCACTACAAGATGTATCTGACATCCTTATTCGACGTGGAAGGCAAATCACAGCATGTGCTGGAGTCTTATTAACACAAACATTAGCAGGAGCTATTGCTACTGGTACACATGGCCAAGGTTTTCGAAATGGTGGACTCTATGATAGTGTCAAACGTCTCCGAACTGTCCTTGCAAATGCTTCAGTAGTCGAATATTCAATAGATGATCCATGTCAAGATAATTTTAATGCATTCAGACTACATCTTGGAAGTCTTGGAATTCTTACACATATTACACTCTATACAGAACCACTTCGTACTTATAAACTTGTAAAAGCTGTAACCACCTTTGAAGATTTATATGAAAATTATTTGGAATGGAATGAGACTTCGTCACATTGCAAGGCTTGGTGGTTTCCTACAACGGATCATGTACAAGTTTGGCGTTCTTTTAAACCTAGTCAATTGGAAGAGGAATATTATAATAGAAATGGAGGAAATATAATAGAAATTCCTTCATCTTCATCATCTACCAATAATTTATCATTTTTAGAAACTATAGATCACCTTGTTGAAAAAATGGATGAAGATACAAAGTCTCACGGTGGAGAAAAAGTAAAAGAACCCGATCCATTCAATGAACATAACGCAAGGTTCCGTACAGTAAATCGTTTTCGGTCTCTTGAAAATATTTTAGGAAATATGTATCAGTTATGGTGCAAAGGTGTACCAGCTCCACAAATCAACTGTGAATTGGCAATACCCATTTCAGAATTACAACCTGCACTTCAATCACTTAGAAAATACATACTAGAATCCAAGAGAGAACTACACTATCCTTTTATACTTCGTGCAACTGGATCTTCAAATGCTTGGCTTAGTCCGTCGTATGGTCAACGTGTTGTCTACATTGGATTTCTTGTATATCTATCAGAAGAAGATTACAGTGCTAGTGAAGAGAGTCTCCAAGTACTTAAAGAAGTAGAAAGGATACTTGGAAAACATGGTGCTATTCCACATTATGGGAAATTTATGTCAATGTCTCAATATAATTTTACAAAATTATTACCAAAATGGAATGATTTTCTAAATTTAAGAAAAAAAATAGATCCAAATGGTGTATTTCTTAATTCATTCCTTAAACAATTATTCGGATTTACAACACCACAACCATCATTGTCATTCCTCAATCATCAAAATCAACCACGATTCATTAGCAAACTTTAATTTAATTTATTATTCTTGGCTTATTAATATCATTCAATTTATTTGTAAGTTTTTGAATAATTTTTTTTGCGTTTGCTTGGATTAATTAACAAACAACGAACATAATTTTATACCTTTCAAAAAAAAAATTTTTTTTACACAAAAATGATTTAATGATTCTTAAACTCTTATTTTAAACAGAAATTGAAGACGAAAAATCTATATACTTAAAAAAACAAAAAAGTAAAAACTTGAACTTTTTTTTTCGTTTGGAACACATAATAAAAAAAAATCATTGGCAAACGAACCACTTTAACTGTCTTAAGTCTACTTTTTGCATTGCGTATGGCTCTTCTATTCCAAATTTTGTAAACTTTTTTTTATAGGAAAATGGCAAAATGGACTATAAAATAATAATGAAGTTTAGCCTATCCCAATAATAATGTTGTATCACTGTTGTTTTCTTCATTAGATCTTTTCTAATATACGATCTAACATTTACACACGTTGGTGTAACATACATGCATAAATTCTAAAGTAAAATCCTCTTTTGTAACTATAAATCTAAACAAAATCACAAAATTATACGATATAAATGAGCTAGTCTATTTGTCACAGTTTGTAAGATGAAGGAATGATGATTGATTGATTGATGAGGTAAATGCTGGACACAGTATTTCAAATTCATTATTTCAGTCTCCTGAATCCTGCTCCCTCGGATCCTAATCGAAGTTCCTCGTAAAGGGTTGGTGCAACTTCAGTCTCTGGGCGTGGCGTATGAAGAGACTCTGAGTGCCACCCATGCCCATTCGTTGTCACTCCATTCGATACGGAGGAGATGCCATTTAATGGGCCATCTCCATTACTCTAAAAATTCAACAGTTGATATATATTACAATTAACTTCAACAATTTTCCAACAAATTACATTCATAAGTGCATCCGGATTCGTTTCTCGAATGTAAGATGGATTCTCAAAAGCAATGGCACCCGGTGGCTTTGGTCCTTTTCTCTTTCGAAATAACCAAATTGCTCCAGCAGCTGTCGCAATTATGGCAACAATCAGCAAGGATATCCCAATCCCCACACCTGGATTTGATCCACCTGCTGTGAATCATTTGATAGAAATAATTTTGAACATTCCATTTAGAAAAAACTTTACCTGTACTAGCATAAGCTATTGTATTATCTTCAGTTGTAAATGGAACTTTTGGCGTTAGAACTGAGCTTCCATGGGAGCTTACAGCTTTCACCACGGCTTCGTATGTAATTCCTGGTTTTAAATTTTGTACGTGTGCAAATGTATTCTGTGTATCAATTTTATCTGAACGTTTTTCTCCAATTCTTCTCCAAAACAATCTATAATAAATTTCAAAATTGAAAATTAAAAATATGTAAAATGTGGTAATAAATTAATAAGTCATACTTATATAAAATGGCTGCATCTGGATTTTTACTCGGTGGGTCCCATGACATAAGGACTTCGTTCTCTGATATGACTTTAAACTGCAGATTGATTGGTGGTCCCGGGATTAATTCTAAAAAAAATATTAACATTATTGTATATTCGGACCAAAAATATATTTTCATTACCTCGGTTTTCATGAAAGCAATTAAGGATGGGTTTAGTGTATTTAAGTGCACATGATTCAGCTCCATAACGTATAGCAAATCCATGACATGCATCTGAACATGGACGTGGGATAGACTTTCCCACGCAACAGGGTGTATGATCACGTCCATCTGGTTAATTAATTACAGAGTTCATTTCAGTTACATTATTGTTTAAGGTCATATTTTCTCACCTGCAGCACACCTCATTAACTTGTTGAAATCAGGTAGGCACTGAGGCTTATCTATCACAGAGTCAATGTCAAGGTACATATTACAAGCATCAATGCAGTCAGCGCTCACATTCTCACGTATGCAGCAAGCTGACACGTTTAAACTCTCGTTCTAAATATTTTTTACAAGAATTAAAGATTTTCTAATGAATTATATGTATAATAATACCTGCACAATTCTTGTTCTAAGTGTTAATTTTTTCGTATTCTCCCCAAATGGATTGTCTGCTTGACAGAAATAATCCCCTCCATCCTCTTCGGTAATATTAACAATTTTAAGTGTATAAACGTAACGAGTTTCAGCAAGTGGATTTGGTTCTTCAAGATGGAGATTGTATTTTCCACCATCTACTACTGGAATTTTGCTAGAACCATCCCTTCCAACTTTCCAGAATGCTATTTTTGGTTCAGGATGAGCAACGACTGTACATTCAAGAGTACCTTTGCCACCAATTGCACCAAGGGTCACATCTGCAGCTGTAACACTTGGAGGATCTAAAATGTAAACAGATAAGGTGTCCAGATAAATCATGTTAGGAAGTATTATAAATCTTACGTGAAACATTAATACGACGTGATGCTTGCATTGGAGCTCCATATCCATTTTCAGCAAGACAAGATACGATATCCATGTCACGTGTAATGTTACTTATGACTTGTGTTAAATGACGACTCTTGAGTTGTTTGTTGAGTCGTCCATTAATATATAGAGAAATCGTTGGTGTTGGATCACCTAAAGCTACGCAGAAAACAGTCATGGAACTTCCTTCAATCAATAAATTGGCAGGTTGAATTCTTGGTGCCTAAAATTATTATTATTAAAATTTCACACAAGTCAGATTGACATTTTTATATTACGATTACGAACCTCAACGTATGGAGAATGGGCAGGATCCGTCCAAGCCACCAAAGTTTCTGACGGAAGCGACTCCCCTTTTTCATTGTTAGCAGTTACATATACAATGTATTGTGAATTTGGTTTAAGTGATTCCAAAGATATTGTTGTTAAAATTGTATCATTTATCATCAATTCAGTTTCACGTACACTTCGATGATACACTCTAAAAATATATTTCAAATAATTATAATTATTGAATTTTATACAGTATTTTTTTGGATTTACTTGTATGTTATTTTATCTGTAGGATGTGAAAATAATGGTGGTTGCCAAACAATTTGGACCCAAGTAGCAGTATGACTTCCAACTACGAGACTGTGTGGAGCAGATACAACACCAGGGATTCGAGTTCCATTGAATTCTGTTTTATAAAATAGTCAATTTAAATAAGTGACACTAATCTACCTAGATTTAGATGTTGTGACAAATTACGATTGCTAGAGATTTTGACTTGGATCAAAGAAGATGGAACGGAAGTTCCATGCTTGTTAACGGCAACAACAGAAAATAGATATGTAGCATCTTTTGTTAAATTGGAGATTTCTACTGCAGACTCACTCACATTCACCTGTAATATTAAATATTAAATTCTTAAAAAGCTTTACATCATTTTTCTTAGAAAAAAACTTAAAATGTGACAGGCTTATTTTTCTTAATAATGTCAATGTTGAACAATGTAAAATAAAATACATTCGTTTTTGTAATATATAAGAAAATAGGATATCATACGTTGTAAAGTTGTGTAGATGAATCTCTTCCGAGTGAAGGATCAGCAAGTTGATAGAAAACTTCGTAGTAGCTCAAGTTGGATTCAATTGGAGCCTCCCAGGATAAAGCAATGGAGTTATCTGTTATCAAATTGGCGTGGAATTCCCTTACGGGACCTGGCAGTAACTCAGTTCCTACAAAACAAAATGAAAAGAATCCACTAAATTAATTCAGGACTTTCACTTGCTTTTACCTACACACCTAAAAAATCAGTCAACCGTATTTTATTTAAGAAATATAGACAACAAAAAATATATAACAGTCACGCAGTTTCAGTATACTCTACTGAAATTATTTTAAAAAAGAGAAAGTATTTGAAAAAAAAAATGAAAAGTGAGGAGAAATTGTGTGGTGGGAAAATGAAGGTCTGGTGAAAATTCGTGGGAGAAAATAAAGATGAGAAACTATTATTGAACTTCTTTGGAACAAATGGGTTCAAAAGGGGAGTGACGACAGTGACAAACCCATTTGGATTTTTAACAATTTTCTTCTTATTTCTAACATGCGAAAAAAAATTCTTTTGTTAGATTCTTTTCTTATACCTTCTTCAAAGCATTGGACAATATTTCCAATGAACGGTAGACAATTTTCAGCCATTTGTAGCATACTATCGGGTAGACGCCCACTGCAAATTCCAATACAATTTTCAGCAACACCACGTCTCTCACAACATTGCCCATGATCTCGTCCACCTGCTGCACAGCGGAGTAATGTATGAAATTCTGTTGCACAACTTAGAGCCAAAACACGAATGTCGCTCATTGAAGCGTCGTATGAACAGAGTGGCATACAAAGTGAACTTAATCCAGCCTACAAATAAGAAAACAACAAAAAATCAATTTTCTTGTTTTAATTTTTTGAAAATAAAAATATTTCTTTGAAAATAAAAATTGTATAAAAACTAAACTAAGATCCTATCGTATTCGTAAATAATGTTGAGAAAAGTGAAAGAAAACGGATATGGAGGAGTCTACTCAAGACGATATCACTTTCTCTTGTTTTTTCTAGCTGTTACAAGATAATAAAGTGGGAAGGCTTACTTTCTCGCAACATGCTGTCTCGTTGTAGTTGTTGGTTTCATCCACGAGCTCAGATGTTACAAGCTCCATAGTTTGTGTACGAAAGACCACTCGCTGAGATGGCTGGCTCAACCCATGCTCATTAATAGCTTCAACGTAGATCTATGGTAGAAAACATGTTTTAAGAAGACAAAAGTCACCTGCGAAGGTGATGCTCTAGAAAAAAGACTATGAAAACAAAAAGGCTTAAGATGATAGCAATAAATATCATGCTGAGAAATATACTCCAGCCTCCTTTTTCTTTCAGAGAAACAGTCAATTTAATTATTGAGCAGTTATTATAATTTTAATAATATTTTCAACTTTATCAACACACAGGAAGAGGTTTAAATTTATTAAAATTTCACTTAAGAACTTTAATATTACTTTTTTATGGCCCGGTAAGCAAACCACAATGTTTTCCTCTCATTAATCTTCATCATAAAATTGAAAACGAATTTGTTTTTTAAAAAAATATAAAAAATTTCTCAAAGTTAAAAATTTTCACGTTTACAAAAAATAATTGTTAACTTGTGTTTATAATTCAGGAAGGGGACAGTGTAAGTTTTTTATAGAGTAAGAAAAAGGAATCAAAAGATAGTTTTAGTTGGTTTGTGGTAAACTTTCTCCAGAGAAAGGCAGAGAGAAAATCTGAGTTAAGAATGCAATGTTGGTGGTGTTGGTAAGTTTCCAAGGAAAAAGGAAACAGCAGAAATCGGAAGTTCTTTAATAAAGGAAAGTGGAAAGGAAGAGAGGGTGGGTAGGTGGGTGACAGGAAAGAGAAAGCAAAGACAGTGGAAGTATAAGTTTAGTTTATACAAAATTCATAAGTAAAAGCGAATGACTACTTTATACCTCATACTCAGCATTGGCAAATAAACCTTCCAGAATATACGGAGGATGAACATTCTGGCTGACATGGTACTCTGTTTCGTACGTTGACAAGGGTCGGTAGTGTACATTGTAACCAGTGGTACCCCGTACTTGAGAAGGGGATGACCAATGAACAATAGCATAGTCCTCTTGTACATTTGATACACGAACATGTCGTGGTGGAGATGGAATTACACCATACCCTTCCATGACACAACTACTGTATTCTGGCATATACTTGAGACATCTAAATAATATGACATAAAATAATTAATTCACTTGTCAAAAACTTGGTTATTTTCTACGTTTTCTCTTCAAAATGTGTAGAAACAATCTAACACTTTCTCTCTGTCTGAAGAGGAAATTACAAGATTTGATTTAATGTCAATAATTTAATCTAATGTAGGAAGTCCTACTTTTGATTTTCATTCAGAAACCCCTTACAGGCAAAGCAGGTACTTCAATTTCCTTTTTTCGTAAGAATAATTTGAGATTTCGGAATAAGAAAAAAGGTAAGATGAAAAGAAAGTATAAAATGAAAGAAAGATGAAAGTGAAATGCAATTACGGAAGAGAGAGACTTCGTTATCTTCTTAGATTCACCTTTTTTTTCTTCATCGTCTTATCCAACACAGAAGTTAGTATATATACTAGTGTCACATAAACTTAAGCTGGTTGTTACCCTGTCTTTTAGATATCCTTCTGACACTATTCCCTCTGACATGACATACGACACACGTCAAATTACAACATGCTTTCACTTCCTCTCTTTCCTTCCTTTCTCCCTTACAAGGGAAACTCAAAAAAAGAAAAACCCAAAATGTAATAACGTAATTTGTTAAGTATTTCAAAAATCAAAATGTCAAATACAAAATTTCATTATAGTTTAAAATCATAAGATTTATACTAAATATAAAATTCCATATTTAATTTTTGTAAATCTTTTTGAATGTAGTATTAAAAAATGAATTGTAAAGTAAAAAAAAGAAGAAGGAATAAACTGACGTTTAACTGACCATTATAAATCTTTGTAGTAAATAAAAGTAAGATATGTATAAAGAAAAAGTGTATACAGAATAGAAGTGTAATAAATTTAGTAAAGAACTTTACTTGAAATAATGGAAATCCAACCGAGCTGTAAAATTTGCAGCACACATATCCGTACATGGTGTTGAAATGCCTCTTTCTCGACAGCATGGTGTGTGGTCTATACCATTTGCTAAGCAGGTGAAAGCCGTTGGAGCGTGGACGGCACAAATCATGAGATCAGGAATTTCGAGTTCTACGGTCATCTTTGGATCACAGAGTTTCGTCACGCACCTGGATAGGAACAAAAGAAGAAATAACCATAATACTCCTTGTCATTATTTTTCTTTTTTCTCCCCTGCTTTCTCCTCTTCTTCTACTATTATTGTCACTGAGAGTCTTCTGGTTATAGATTTCCTTTTTTTTTCTTTTTAACGGAGCGGAAGAAGGAAGGAAGGAGGAGAAATCCATTTTATATTTATTTTCACTTTTCTCTCCTTTCACTTCCTTTTTCTTTCAGAAAAAAAATACTCACTCGAGGAACATATTTCTTAGTATCCCTCCCGTTGAAAACTTTACTTAAAATTCAAGTCTCGTTGAATCGTTTGTGTCCGAAAGCTTTTACGCCTTCCGGTTACTAACTTTCACAGAGAAAAACAGAGAGAAGATCCTTAATCCCGTTCATTTTAAGTGCTTTTCGGTTTCAACTGACCGAAATTGGAATTTAAGGATTCTAGAAAGCAAGTTCCTTAGAACACAAAATCTTTTAATGGATTCCTATTCGCCCTTGTTCTGAAGACTTAAATGAGCGTAAAAGCAGGCTATGCTACTGGACTACTCTACTACCGGTATTAAGATACTTAACATCATTAATAGCAATCCTTTTCCTAACTAATGGTAATAAAATTAAAAGGAAAACAGTGTATTGTATTAATTAAAGTTCAAAGCTTTTTTTTTAATTTGATTGTCACAAATTTTTGATAATTTCCTAAAAAAGTAAAAATGCTTCATTCAAACTAATTTTTAAAAAATAGAGAGTTTTCATTATTAATTTTATTCTATCGATAAGTTTATTTTCAGTTTTCTGAAGAAGAAAAAAAAACAGTTTAATAACTTTTTGCAGATTTAGTAGCCTTTGCCTTTGGAAAAAGTTATTGAAAAAGAAACTTTTAAGTTTTCACACACTAAAGAAAAGAAAGCTTACCCAATAACTTTCTTTTCTTGTTTGAAAAGCAGCTTTACTAAAGTATTTTTTTTATGAAAATGGGATGTTTTTACAACAATGGATCTGAATTATTCTGTTCAATATTTTGATGAAAGCTGCTTACTTCAAATAATAACGTCATTTTGTTTATGTTTAAAAGCATTATCTTAAGTTTTCAACTTACTACGATTATACTTTTTCTACTTTAATCTGGTTGTAGTTTAAGTTTAAGCAAATGCATAAGTATGAATTAATTACGTGAGAAAGGAAGTGAAAGTGTTTGGAACTTATGAGGAAAATGTTTATCGTAAAATATTTCCCTCAGCTCAAAACTCCGTTCAAAGTCACGTACGTAAAACTTTTAAATGTTTAGAATTTAATTCTTAAAAACTTTAATTTACTTACATAGGAGCGTTGATTCCATTTTCTTCACAACAGGTTTTTACATCAGGAAGTTTAGGAGCAGTTCCAGGGATTGTGGTTGTGGTGGGTCGTGACACGCCTGGAGCCAAAGTTAAAGTCCTCACTCGATTAGATGGGAGTGAACGTCCATGAATGTTAAAAGCACGTACGCTGATTTCATACATCGTGAATGGCTGTAAATCCTTAAGAAGTACCCAATTAAGGTCAGAGTGGACTTTGACCTGCATCATCCTTGCTTCAACTTTATCTTCGGCAGTTTCATCATCAGATGCGACAAGGAGTGGAGTACTTTGTCTTGTGGCAGCATGAGCTTGTATGTAAGAATCATTGGAATGTTTTGGATCAAGTGTTGGTTGACCTGATTTTGATGAAGGTGATAAAGGTGACATTGATGAAGTGGTAGGAGGTAATGTTTCACTCCCATACCCCAAACCACTGAACGGTGGATCAAAAGATCGGAGTCTCGTGACATTGACAACGTATTCTGTCACAGTGTCACCATTTTGGAGAGGGACTGACCATGATACGTTTATGGATGTTGCTGTAAGGGACAAGGAGTCTAAATCCCGTGGTTCACTTGGAAGTATCTCTGAAAAAGAGAACAAAAGAAATGAAAGTGAAAGTTTTCAGCTTGACTTTCACTTTTGTTCTCCCTTATGGTAGATTCTAGTGACAAAAGAAAAGAAATTGAAAGGGTTTTCTTCCATTGCGTTGCCTGTGCTTTCGTGGATTCTCTTGTCCAGTTTTTCATTTTGAACACTTGGACAGCTGAGACCTGACTACTATATTTTCTTTTTCCTTTGACAGTATTTTCCCTCATGATACGATTAAAAAAAGGAGCTTAATAATATTCCTACAACTCCTTCATTTCATTTCATTTCATTCAAAGAGTATTTTCTTGTTTATCCGATTCAATTTATTTAGGATTTTATATCCTTATTTGCTCTATTATCCATTTCCATTTTCAAACTTACTCAATTGAAATCTGTGTTTATTTCACAGAAAATCCCTCCTTTTAGAATTTATACTTTATTCAATTTAAGTTTATCTCCACTTTTCATAAATGGCTTCTTTTCAATTGGAAACTTTCAATAGAAAAAAATATAAGCCGTAGAATTCTGAGCTTGACGTATATCATATTTCTATTTTTTAAATTCCATATACAAAATGACATCATGTCAAACGAAAAAAAAAATCTAAGGTTCAGAATAGGAATTATTCCTTAATCGAATTTTTTTTTTGCAAAACTGTTAGTCTATATTTACAGTTGAAATTGAAAACCTAAACTCAAAAAATGTAAATAATTTAAGACTTTACTTGAAAATATTATTACATTATAAATAGAGGCACAGCATATGAGGTTTCATACATTAATCAATATATCGTAGCTGTTGCATTCTAACTAATCGTTTTTTAAACAACGAATTTGCTATTTTTTAAGGTAAAGAAAGAATTTTTTAAGGTGTTAAAATTATAAAACATCTCCCTTGTTTGTTCTAATTACCCAACAGTAATTTCAAAATATTTCTCGATTGGCTACCACATGAATGTTGTCAAAATGTTTTCATCCAAAATCTTGAAAAATTATTATCTTACGAAGAATTTAATTGTTTTATGTAAAGCGTATAAGGAGGAATGAGAATTAAAAATTTTGAAGAAGTTCTACTAGTAAAAGAAAGGTGATTAATTAAAATTTAATTATTAGCAAAACAGTATTTTGCACTAAAAAGCTTTTAAATTAACCCCCTTATTTTGGCAAACTTTTAAGTAATTAACTCTACTAATAATATAATAGAAGGTACAGTCTTAAATCGTATCAGGATATAACATTGAATTGGATGAGGAAATTAATTTAGACATGAGTTTTCACTTTAAAACTATACTTTAGATAATTGGATTTTCTAGACTTTAGAAAATGGAAAACAGTAGAAAATTATCTAGTTTGAAAACTTATGTTTATGCTCGTTATGCTCTTATTTTGTTTATTAAAGTTGTTATACTTAAGTACTACTAGTAGTAAGTTGTTGTGTAAATGTTGACGCATTTTAATCTACGTTAATAAATATTAATAAATTTTTTTTTCTTACCAACTCCATCAGCGATACAGCTAAGTGTTTTTTCTATATGAGAAGGACAGGAAAAATGTGTTTTGACATTATCCGTGACCATAGTATATTCCCCACGACACAAATCCTGACATAAATCTGGGATTCTCTCTCGAACACAACAAGGAATATGATCTCGGCCATCTATTTGAAATAGAATAATTGTATTATTTCTTCTATTATTATTTAAAAAAGAAACGAAATCCAATAATAGAAAATATATGGAACACGGAAATTAATTTCGATTATGGAAATTGGAAAGAGGAGGCATATATATGGTATATAACCTCCTTTAAAGTCGTAATTCATGAGCTCAAAACTTTGAACTGAAGTGAAGAAAAAGTTAGAAATTGAATCCTAAGAATTTAAATTTCAAAACATGATTTTCAAGCGGAAAGAATCTAAATTGGAAGGAAATGGGTAGGATTGATTGAAAAAAAAAACTTTTATGACCAAAGAAAGAAAAGTCAGTTTGAAATCATTTACCTGCCATACAAGCAACAATTCTTGGGAAATCATTTTCGCATACATTTGGTTCTCCTGTTGTTCCGTCTAATATAGTTTTCAAAGTACAGAATCCAAGACAAGATTTTGATACATTATGACGAACACAACAGTTTGTATAGTTGTGATCAAGAACTGAACCAATTCCCTTTAAAATCACAAAAATTGAATTTTACTAAAATCTTACTTAATTGACACCCTTTCGTAAAAAGTGATTACCTTATAACTGAATGCATGTTCTCCAAATGACAAATCTCCATCTCTGTTAAGAATTCTTGCAGGATCCAACAGTCCTACTTCTGGAACATTTGTTCCAAGTGATATGACTAAAAATTTTGTTATTCTTGTCATTATATAAAACAAAGAGTGGTGTTATATTTTACCTGTTAAATTGTGGTATGTTCGTAGGACGGGTACTGTATTAACTTCACAGATGTATGAACCGGAATCTTTTGGTGTAGCTTCCGCAATTGCTAGCACCCAAACATCACCACCTGCAAAGGAAACATTAAAAGGAAACATCAGAAAATGTTAATTTTCTACATTTCCATATTTAGAACATGAACTCTACTCTGAAAGTGTTAAGAAGAGACAGTGTCTGGTTGTCACTTTTAATATTATCCTATCATATCGCGGAAGTGGAGTTGGATGGAGTCAAAAAGGACTCCTTTTAATACGCATCTACCAAAATTTATGTCATCAATTTCCGGTTTATGAACTCTCTATTTTCCCTTTAAGAGTGAAAACCCTAACTTTCTCTTGGGGATTAAAAACCTTTTGGTTCTTTGAACTCAATCATAAATAATAAAATCGACATTGAAATCCTTTTAAGAATAAAATACACACTAAGAAAGTTTCAAATTATTAATAATAAATCAAACTTTCACTCTTATTTTTATTTAATTAGAAACAAACTAATCCTTTTGAAATTTAAAAAAAAAAATTTAGACAACAAAATATATTAACATCATTAATGATAATTGTGTCACTTTGTATTTATTGATTAGTTAAAACTTACCTTCATCATGAATGACTCTGATGCGATTATCCGCAGTGACGCTTACTTCGTTTGCAGTTAAAATCCTACTACCAGATTTCCCACTTTCCCATTTTTTCCAGACAACAGCAGATTGTCCAAGATCCTTAACAACACAAGTTAACGCTGCACTTTGCCCTTCTCCAACAATTACGGGGACGTATGGAGTATCATGCATGTACGGAATTGAATTTCCTCCTATAAAAATAATACCAATCAAAAACTTCAATTAAAAACAAACAAAATATAATAATATTCTTTTGATGTAATTTATAAGAAATGAAAGTGGTTCTTTACTATAACTTTCTTTAAAGATGTGTTTCATATGAGTAGTAAAAAGTTAGAGAAAGACTGAGAGAAAGTTAAAATAGAAAATTTGTGAAGCATATTTGAGTTTGGAAAAATAAAGTTGTTGATGGGATCTTCGATCTTACACCCTAAGGCTACAAGGCCTTATTTTCACTCCTTCATATCAAAGTCATACATCATCATTTCTAAGCCTCTTTTGCCCCTTCACCCTACTTATCACCATAAATCCTCTTTTCCCATTATTTTAGCTTTCACTTTCACTCTTCCTTTCTCTTCTTTCTAACATCGAAGAAGAAAAAAAATCCACTATCTTTAGTTTTACCCAAAGAAAGAATAAGAAAATGATAAAAATTTCTTTGGCAGGATATAATACTCTTGTTGTAATTTCTAATAAAGTTCTTACTGTGTAAATTTATATAATCTTTACTAAAAAATTCTTAATAGCATACTTAACACTTTGTTATGCTGATGGGTGATGACGATGAAGCATAGATTAAGAATAATGCCTTGAGCATTGCATAAATCTAATTCTTGTAAAGTATAAAATATAACATTAAGAAACGGAAGAAGGGTAGACTTTTTATATAGAAATTAGACATAAACCCGCATTCATTTGGGTTTGTGGTGCGCTGTTTGTTTTGTTTGTTTAAACTTTATTTTATATTTATTCAAATTATACCACATAATTGAAGTTAATTTGAAAATTAGTCTGTATGTCCTCTGGTTTTATTTCCTAAACGGTTGGTTAATGGTTACGTAACTATATTTAATTTTCACTTATTGTTATTTATGTTATTGAGGAGACTGTAACCGAGGGTCATCCTTTATGAACTTGAGGAGACAAGGTTAATTGACGAAAGAATAACAAAAGAAAGCTAACGGTCTTGTGTTATGTTGTGAATACAAATGTTTTTGGGTCTTTTGTTTATGGATATTGATTTGAGAACATTGCCCTCTCCTTCTTCCAAAAACATGGATTGCTTTTGTGTCTCATGGTCACCACTTTCGATCTTTTTCCTATATTTTCCAACGAAACCTTTACCAGGAAATTACCTTGAATGTAAATCCTTTCCAAGATCATAATAACAATAATGAATGAAATAAAATTCTACAATCTCATTGCCATTTTCAGAGTTCACTGCCCTTAAACCAATAATAAGTTTTAAAAGATTTGAAACCTTAAACTTGGGACGTGATTGGAAAAATGGATGAGGTAGAGATGATCAAAGTAATCACAAGTTTTATTTATAACATCCTTTCGTAGTTATATTTAACTTAATGTAAAAGTTAGGATAAGAAAAATTATTGTTTTTTTTTCATAACTTCTTTTAAATTCTTACTAAACATTTTTTTTAAATGATGCTCTACTTTATATTAGAAACAGAAAAAAGAAAACAATATATATAAATACAGGTGTTTTTAAAGAATAAGATTAAAATTTGATTAAAATTAAATCTACGAAAAGGAAGTCCAGATGGTCCCTTGTAAATAAAATGTAGTCTCATCTATAACTCTATCTGTCCCATGTGCTATTGCCAAGATCAAGAGAAGAAGGTAAATTAGGCCCATTAAAAGCAGCTATCCCCATTTCGAATTCCATTTCTACTTAAAGAAAAGCGCATCAAAGCCATTATTTCTTCCATAAGAATACTATTTTCCTTACTTCTAATCTGATGAACTGTATCTAATTACTAGCCACGAGGAAATCTAAACAACATCCGGTGACATTAAACCAGAATTTATTGTCATCCATCTTCCTTTTATACCAAAATTCCAAGGATCTACTTTAAGAATGAAGGATGGATAATTTAAATATTTGTTATTATAATTTTAGTGTTAGTTTTGGTTGAATAAAGTTAACGATGGCAGGTGCTAATTTTTTTAGTGAGAGGACGAAGGAGTCATTAAATGAGTGCTTTTGATGATAGGATTCAGTTTCATAGCTTTACTTAGAAACAATAACCATTAATTCAATGCGTACCATCTTCATAATACTAACAAGGTTTACTAACGTACGTCCAAGGCCTAAAGTCGACTGAGTATCCCCCTTCTTCTTCTTCCTTCTATGCAAATTTATTTTGCAAGGAAAAACTTTTAAGTATATTGCCCATTACGTTTAAAGCCTTAAGGCCTAAGTTTACACTTCTATACGCATTCACGTCCTCGCTAAACTCTAATGAGGAAAATTAATTAACGGGATTGGATTACGTAGATTACTCCAGAGTTAACTTACTACCATACCATGCCACCTGATTTTATAATTAAACATTCTTTTTGTTGTAATATAACGGTATAACTTATTCTTATTCTTCTTACTGGAAAAACACAACACAAGTTTTTGTCATAATGCCAAAAAATTATGCGAAAAACTTCAAACTCACCTCATACACGGAAGATTTTTTTTATTAAAATCAAGTTACACTTGAATTTTTCTCATATATTTAAATTAATCTTATTATAAATTAATATATCCAGTAATACATATATCTTAACTATAGTCTAACTTATATAAACTGTATGACCTTATAAAGAACAGTTACTTAACAATATAATCTCCCCTCTGTTAATATTAAACAATGTTTTCAATAATTATTACAAATAATTCAAGATTTTACTTCAAATTCATTCACGTTAACTCTGTATGCTTTAAAGTAAAAAAAAACAATTGAATTTTTATGTGTAATCATAAAATTTGATTGTAAAGTCAAAATTTGCAAAAACATCCATTCATATATGTCAACCCTAATAAGCGTATGAAGCTTAAACAAAAGACTTGAATTCTATAATTCAACTGTTGAGTCTTTTAAGACTGCTTTTATAAGAGTTAAGCCTTTAATGGAGCGCAGAGGCGACTGTTATAGCTATAAATATATGCTTGGTATTAACTCCAAAATAAGTATGGTATTAATTACTATTTAATACTGCACAATGTATAGTTTCTAAAAAGCGTACGATCAGCAAATATATTATCACAGCTGTACAAAATATAAAAAAAAATGGTTGGTATCATTAAATTCCATTGAATAAACTTTCAAATGAGAGTAAGAAAGTAGGTAAAATGCTTTATAACATTCATAAAGGCTATTGGTATGATATACCAACCATATTCCATAGAAAATCTAATTGTAATCTTGTTTATTTGAAGTAAGCTTTGAATATTAGTATATTATAATTTCTTAATTTATTAAGATCAAACATCTCCTCAACCTCCATTCCTTTTCTTCTTTAGTAGATTTTTGAGATTACGGAAATTTTCCTCTTGAATAACTACTAAAACTCCTTGGAAAATATTTTGCTGAGCATAGCTAAAATTCCATTCACCCTCGTTATATTAATAGAGCCTTGGGATCGATCCAGTGAAAAGGTTAGGTTAGAAGACTCTACTGAAACTTTCATTAGACTAAAGAGAAAAGAGAAAGAAAGAAAGGGTGTGTGTGTTGTTTCCTGGGAGGAGGGTTTTGACTTCCATAACTTAGAAAGTTTCCCTACTGGACTTTATTTGCGGACTCTGCATTTATTTTCGCACAAAAGAATTTCATAACAGGATGATGATGATGAGTTTACCTGAATGCTTTCCTGACATGCAATCCGATAATTCCTTCGACTTCTTTTTAAAAAAAAAATCTACGAAAGGGAGTAAACCTACCCTTTCTTTCTTTTGTCCATAATCCTCTAAAGAGAAAGGAAATAAAAGCTACCACTACCGCCCTAAAGGAATCCAACCTAGATCTTTAATTCCATTAAATGAAAAACCAAGATCTTAGGAAAAGACTTCCAGCTTTAAATTATGCATTTCTCAGCATGGGGACAACCCACCAGCTTTTTAATATCCCTTCACTACTTCATCTCCTTCATTTAATTTAACGCTAAAATAAGAACTTTCCACTTCAAAATATCGCACATGAGATGCCACACCACACCACACCGTATGATAATCTTAACCAGTCTTCCGGATATTGCTATAACGGTATCTAAATGTATATGTGAAATGTGACTCCACCTTGACAAATTGTTTACAGTAGTTGTGGTCAACATGCGTTTTCTATACAATAATACGAGAGTTAAGTGATGTATTATTTTCTATTAGAAAACTCATTCTTAAATCTTTCAGGTAAAACACCACCAAATTTTAAGTGATTTGGTGAAAAAGGGTAATAAATCACAACAGGGTCACACATTTCGCAAAGGGTTGTGAAATAATAATGTTACCTTTGCTACCAAAAAACCTCTCAGGTTTAAGTATTCTTCCCACACAGGATTTTTGTCGCCGTAATACACAAAAATGACTTTTATACCTTGCGTATACGGTAGCAATGGTGATGATGATGCTTGTGGTAAGGTGACATAAGAAGGGCTTAATACAAATAAATTCTTACTACTACTTACTACGCATTGCTGATTATATTTTTCTGTGTAATTAAGTTTTAATCTTACAATCCCTTTTTCACACGCATCTAAACAATAAACATTGGTCATTTTAACATAAAACGTAGAAGAAGAAAAATAAGTTAATGGAAAATTTTAGCAAGTAATTAAGTAAATGCACATTTGTAAATTTAATCCCATTTCGTTATCAATCACTCATGAATTTTCAGACGTGTCTTAAATTAAAAAACCAAAAATATAATTGGGCTCTGCTAAATTCAAGCTGTTACAACAGTAAAGCAGCATTATAAATGATAACGTGAGCCATATTTGCAATGTTACATTGAAATCTTTGCAAAAAATCATCTACGATTATTTAACTTGTGATATTTTGTTTTGGTATTCTTAAGAAAGAACGTTAAGATATTTAAAACGAAGTTTATTCCTCCTCAATGCAAACCCCAGAAATTAAGAAGAGAAAACAGCCATGGGTTTTATTATTTGAAGGTGTGAAAGTAAAAGTGAAAGTAACAATAGTTTTTTATGTAGTTCATTACCGCTTTAATAGTTTCATATTAAGATCCCCTGGAGAGTAAAGTAGTGTGTTGTGTTTTATGAAGGCTCTACAGCACTGATTTTGTTTTTTTACTTATAAAAATTACAAAATATACATGTGTATAAAGATGATGAAGAGATAATAATATGATTTCTGGATTGGTTGCAAAAAGTTAAACATGTTTTGCAAGTTTGTTATATAGGAAACCCTATCATCCCACCTCGTGGTTGACCTTGATTCGTCAGAATAAATTTGCAAGGACATGAGAATGCAAAAAAGTTCTTAACGAGTTCCCTACCTTATATTCATGTACAAAGAAATAAATAACAATACTGGAGAATTATTCGAACTTTAGTAAAATGTCATTTCCTTTTGATCAAGTCAGTCTTTAAGTTTTTTGGTTTTTTTTTGGAATATTGATCCAATGTTTCTACATAACAAAAGGACATTCCTGAGGATTCTTTCTCCTTTTTTCCTATCATCGACAGAGAAAGAAAGAATCCCCGTTTTAACATAAAAAGAGAAACCGAAGAAAGGGAAAACTCTAAAATTCTTATCTTTCTTATATCCTCTTTACGTATTATTTACTTTTAAAAAAGAAGGGTCTTTAGAACTGGAGAAAACCTCATAAAGACAACTCATGATTAAAGAAAATAGACTATTACGAAGAGGGTATGTATGGTATAATATTATGAAACACATTTCATACCTAAGAATATTACAATAAGATCTTAACTTATAAGTACAAGGAAGAAGAGATCTAAGCAACAAAAAACTTTTTAAGAATACATGGGTTATATAATATATATTTTAAAAATTAAAACCAAATTATTAAAATGTTTACTTTTAACAATTTCGGAGAAGCGGAGGAAGAAAAAAGAAGGAAGTTACGCCATTTATCATTATCGTCTTATTGTATATTTGAGAATGTTTTGTAATAATATTTCACATAAATGTGGTTAAATACACAATGTTTTATTATTTAAGTTGTCATCTTATTTGTATTCTTGTCTCATACATTTGCATGTCTTGAAAATTTTTTGACACATTGGGTATGCATTAAACACAAAACAATAGGAATAGTATAGACTAATTATAAAATCTTGAATTAATTTTAATTGTTCAAATCATATAACTTTAAGCATTTATTATGATAGTGTTTATTATAAAAATTAGCATAAAATGATTTAATGAGAATTAGCATTAAATAAGATTGATTAAATTGTTTAGTTTAAAAAAAAAATAAATCTTAAAATAATTTTTGATAATTTTAATTTTCTTTCAAATTAACACAAATAAACAAAAAAGTTAATACGATACTGTGTAATTAATGAAATTGAATTAAAAGAAACTTTTGGAAAATCCTATCCAGTTTATAAGTTTTGTGAACTTATTTTTTTTTGTTGGAATATAATTTAATAAAAAGTAAAGTAAAAAATAATTGACTTACCTTGAGTAATGGATAAGACAATAGAGAGGATAAGAAAAGTAGAATAGAAGAGCTTTTCCATGTTGCTCTTCTGCAGATTTTGTCCACAATCACTAAACAATCCTTCTTCTTCCTCACTCAGTCAAACAATGGACACTCAAAAGTTTAGGTTTCTCCTTTTGCAACTCTTTAACTTAAAGTTAAGTTTAGAGGTTCCACAAGAACTCAACCAGGTAAAAGATCTTGAAACTAAACAAAGGATTTTCCTATCAACAATAGCAACAAAGAAACAAACAAAAAATATTTCACAACAGGCAAGAGTTTAGTATTCCGCCACTTCAGATTGCAAATTCAGCTTTGAAACTTTTTAGAAGATACTCCGCTCGTTCACTCCCGCATGTCTCTTTTCTCTTCAACTTTCACTTCTGGAATGGAGACCGAGAAATTCCCACGCGTCCTTTTCTCTCTACTTTTTCTTTCTTTTCCAACTTTCTATGTTATTCGAAAGGTACGATTTTTTTTTCTTTTACAAAAGGTGAGTTCAGGTTTCAAAAGAAAAGTAAACTCTGAAAATGCCCATCGTCCATCCTTTTTCACTGTTCGGTCTGTAGAAGGCTTAAACTACTTTTTTTCCATTTAATGGCTTCCTTAAGACTAAAAGTTACCTTTCACCAGAATCATTACGACTACTTTCTCTCTCTCTCTCTTTCTTATCTCCCTTCGCATTCACTCAATAATAATCATCATTTTTGGAACAAAAAACTCATCAAACATCACCTTTTTTCTAGAAATTGATGAAAAGTAGACGCAAACAACACTTTCTGGAGAAAACTTGTACAAGGTACGAAGAAGAAAGAAAGAAGGATGGAAGGTTTTTTTTTCATGTTTGGAGTGTAATTAATTGGAGTATTCAAAAAGGTCCTCCTTTATGTAACATCGATGGATTCAATATAAAATATTCCATAGAAATACTTGATTGAAGTTTAATTAAATAAATGGGTGTATGTGATAATAATTAAATTATCAAGTGTTAATAACTTTTGATTAATACTTTTGAATTTAGTATTTCTAATACCTTGAACTGACTTATGGATGATGAAGAGTATTGTGTAATCATCTGAATAAGATAATTCAGTAGTAGTCAGATGTGCGTTTCTTCTTTTATCAACAATAATGGTGGAAGTTTAAGTGTCTACAGAATGCCCTTGAAGAACCTTAAACACATAATTTAATAAGAAAAGGGAGATAAGAGGGGAATGAAAGTGACAGTAAAAACGGGGGATCTGGATTTGTATCGATATTCCAATTTACCCTTCCTTCCTTCCTTTTACGCCAAATACTAGTCTTTTCTTGAAAAAAAAGTACATGCTACCATCTTTGTCTCAGGTCTTTGTTTCAATATTTCATGAACCCATTTATTCCTGTTTAGGAATCCTTACAATTTTATTTATTTCGTTGTCCTTCTACTTTTACTCAAAATAACAACAATAAGAAAAAGAAGAGAAAAAGAAGAAATTATTTTTCTTTCTTTAACTTTCTACAATGCAATGCAGACAGGGTTAGCTTCAACGCTTTACAAATCTTTTCCTTTTCCTAGATTCATTATTTCATATCCACAAATTACTATCATCAATATTATACCCTTACTTCAGTGAATATAGAATGGTTAACATAAAACATTGGTCCAGTGTCTTGTAATTAGTGATAATATTATATTGAAAATGAATTTATAAAATGACTAAAATACTTTAAAAATTAAAACCAACATTTGAATTTGATTTAGATTGTATCCATTTTTTGTCAAATTTTCATTGTTTGTATTTCCAGATTTAAAAAAAACAGTATTTTCCTACCCTGTATTTATTTCCATATGCATGCACTTAGACGGAGGCTCCATTTGAATCTTGTTGTATACTTACTTATATTATAAGAGACTTCTTGCGTAGTCCCAGGTGTACACGTATGAAATTTTGTATATGCTAAATATAATCCATGGTAATGATACGAAAATACAAATACAGTATTCTACAAATTGTGTAAATCAACTCTAAAAGTATATTGCATGACTTTTAGAAATTATTTATGAAAGTAAAAGAAATTCTGAATCATTCTTTAATCTATCAAAGTCACCCAAAACAAAAAGTAGAACAACACCGTCCATTCAAATCTCCTCAATTATGCAACATTTGTCGCATACTAAGGCAAAAACGGGATATGAATACAAAAGTTAAGGTTATTTTGTATATGGGCCATTCGCCATTGTAATCGTAAACGAAACTCAAGCCTTGGTTTTGTCACCCTCCTTTCTCCGCTTTTATTCTTATCTTTCTCAAAAATCTCAAGGGGAAAGAGTGAAAGCGGCAGTAAACGACGACGACTTCATGATAGTCACTCACATAACTCACTCAGTAAATCTCTTTACGTGGAGCATTACGTTTACACAGGTACAAAAACACAGTCCAGAATCCCACTTTCTATGAGAAAATGCATTAAAGGCTCCTGTTGGTTGGATACCTTACACAATGACTCTTCAAACTTATACCATACGATATCGTATATGTGTATGGTAATTTACTCAACGATCTTGAGTTTTGTTTCTAAATACACTTTGGACTTACTTTAGAAAATTTACATGAGATAATCAAAAAAGCAAATACAATCAACGAAATTAGAGTACTAATATAACGTATCAATAACTTTCTCCTGTTTTGTTTGTAGTAGACCCTTCTTCATTTGTGTATGTTCTATAAGTGAATTTATGGTAAAAGCTAAAATCTGTTGTACTACTTTTTGAAGATGTATAAACATATATTGAGTGAAACGTGGTAAATTTATCCCCTATTTAGATGTTATATTCTCCATCCAGGATAAAAGTCTTTTGTTTGCATTTTCTAGAAACCTGCCGAATATTTTCTTGTCTTTCATTTCATAAAGGAAATGGAAGGACGATGTAACTGTGGTTTAAATTCAACATTCAACTTAAGTTCCAGAACCCAGTTTTTGAATATTCATGAAAATGGACTTAATGACTAAATTGCGTCACTCACACTCTCCTAAACCAAAAAACAATCAATTTCCCTTTCATGCTGAATTTCCCTAATCCGACAACAAAGCTTTTGAGTGAAAGTTGTTAATTCACCTGCCTTTTACTACAAAAATCAATAAAGTTGATTTTACAGAAATAGCCCTTCCCAATTCTAAAAACAAATGAGATAACTATCAGGAAATTAATTCCCTCAGCTCTTGAGTTCGCTCATGAAAACTATTAGCCCCTAATATTCAAAACATTGTATTTTCAACCATACTCTGATTTCCGTCTGCCTTCAAGCAGAGCAAACTCGTAAACACTTCATGTGTCCCATTCAGAATTTCTAATTAAATAAACCCAAAATTCATTCCCTACAACGGAAGAAGAAACTAACTGATAGAGAAAGAACTTACTTTTGGAATGCTGTGATTTGAATTTAATTAAAAACAAAATTCCACTACACAATTTTTAAAATTAAATTCTTCAAGTAGTGACTTATTCTCAAGAAGGGAATAAATAATTTTAGTTAAAAATAAAATTAAGTTAAAGAGTATACAATTAAATTAAGTCGTCAATGTTAGTAGTATTTTATAAGAATTTTAAATTGCTTTGAATCTAATTTGATTTTCCAATTTGATGCCAATCCAAATTATAATTTAATAATGCAAAAAATAAGTAAATTACAGAATAAATACTAAAAATATAAATTTTTTGTTTATATTTCTTTGTTTAATTAGTGGTGTTAATGTTTAAATAATAGTTTGAAAATTTAAATTAATGATAAAGAGTAAACAAAAATATTCAACTTAATAATACTAATAGTTCGCATTTTCATTAAAATAATTATTTATTTACTTCATCAGTATGTAGAATTTTCTTCAAAAAAACAAACAATCTAAAACTAATTTGTGTAAATCTTTTTTGCTATTTAAGATGTTTTTATGTTCATTCGATTATAATTACAATTAAATATGAATGAATGAGTATAAAAGTTAAGAATTCATTACGCCATCTACCATCACTGTAAGATTATTCTTATTCGTTTGGTTGATGATCATAATAGTTATTGTTGGTAATGTTGAATTTAAGAATACTGTTTTTGGCAATTAATTAAGATTATATAAATCAAACAGTTACAATTTATATTATGAATATTTCAAAACGACCCGTTAACTTTTGTAAAATGTACGTGAGCATTTCATTTTTCAGATTATGAATGTTTAAGTATATTAGCCTAACGCAATTTTTAAAAATATTCAGAAATGATATTAAAACATATTTAAATTTTAAGCATGTTAGATGGATTATTTCCAATATTAAATATTTTAGATTTCTGTTTATTAGATTTTTTGAAATAAATTTTGTTAATGTATTTAGTTGAGAATTCAAATTCAATTATATTTAGTAAATGAGGACCTCCTGTCTTGAAGGTTTTTTCTTATTTTCATCTTTCTTATATCTTTTTACATCTTCCTTCAATTACTTGGTCTTCTCAACAAGAACACCACCTCGCAGTTCCTCTTTAGAGTTAATAGAATACAGACATCCAATTGTTTTTACCTTAACTCAAACCAAGTTACCAACACCTTAAAGCCTTCTTAGAGCTAAGCTTTATCAATTAGTTATCTAAAACAATTACAATTTTTAAATATTATCATGCAAATAATCCGTGGAATTTGTGTATCTAGCTAAATATTAAAGTTAATATCAAAATGTTTGATATTAGAAATGAGATACGAAAATGGAGGACACTTATACAAAATCTAAAAGTTGAAAACTATATTAGACTATAAATAAATTATGTTTAAAAGAATGAATAAGATACAGTGGATGTATCCAGGGAAATTTATATTTACCATCTTTATATTAAATTGGAATATCACATTACTTCAAAGTAAGCATACTATTTTTTTTATTTGAACTTTAATGAACTGATTGATTACATGTTTTATGTTAGCGTGTTTTAAACTGATGACAGATACGCGTGCATGTGTTAAAAAAAAGTTGCACGAAAAATCCTTTCATTTATCGTGAGCGGAGAAAGTAAGATTTTTGAATACGGTCGTAAAATCCCTCAATTACTTCGTCAAATTAGGCTACGTAAATTATTTACTAATTAAAGGCTCAACTTCAATTACCGGCATCCCTTTCATTCAAAATGAAAAGAAAAGGAAACTCATTCATGATACTCTTAATTTTAGTTTTATAAATATTTCATTTCAAAGAATTACCCTAAAATATTTAATTCTTCAATAAGTTCTTTTACTTCAAAATATTTTAATCACAATTCATTCATTCGTGAATTAATTCAAAGTTGTTAACTGTACATTTGTTAAGCTTTGCATTTTTCAAATTTATGAACGATTAAGTTTAAGAACAAGATCTGACTTGAGAATATTTTGGAAAATTCTTCATGAATGAAGTATCATATATTTAAAAATAAAAGTTTTTATGGTAATTGTATTGTTCAAATAGATTTTTTATTTATTTGATAAAAAAGTAATGATGTTTTGATACTTTTTGATATTCAATGAGTAAGAATGGGTGACCTGGTACACTTTTTTTCTGGTGAAAAGCTCACGTTCATTAATCCTTCTACTTTATGATACTTAAACTTAGGTATTAGTTAAATTCGTTTAATTCCGTAAACGGAGTTAACATGTGATAACGGTAATTAGGGTTTAATACCTAAGAATTTACACTTGAATTTTAAACCTATAATTTTATGAATACTTAAATAAATTCAAAGTAAGAATAGACCATAGAAATTTTTTCATTTCAAATGTGTATTTATAATATAATGAAGAAAGAGAAAAGAGAGGAAAAGTGATCATGTTTTTAAAATAATGATTCTCGTTAATTCATTTAAAAAACTTTTTTATTATAAATCTTATATTCTCTAACATTGAAGTTTATTTCTATTTTTTCATTCTGCTCTGCTTGCTTTTCTTCCCTTACTTTTGTTTATTCACCCCAATTCTTAGTTCTGTAGATGTTATTATTAACTTATTTCTTTTTTTTCTTCAGAAGTTCAGAGATTCCCTTTTTCTTTTGTACGCTCTAATTCACTTTCAATGTTAAGATTCCTTAATTTGACCTTTATGACGATAACTTGTTTATAAAAATAATATTATTAATTAACAAGATTATAAAAAATCATTATCATCAAAACTATTCCAATATAAGGCGAAAGCATATTTAAGTTTGGATATACACTTTTAACAATTCCAATTTGAATTTTTTCTTTTGATTTCAATAGGAGTGAAGTGTTGTGAGGTGTTAAATTGATATAATTTGATTAAATTTATGATTGACGTTTCGCTTTAATTTGATACTGTGTTGATTTAAAGATTAGCATCTAAAGATAAGATGGTTAATGAACCTCTAATTAGGAATTTATTATACAAGATGCACACAGGAAGCTGGGATTTAAAACACGAAAATTTCTTTTGATATTGGTGTTAATTGTAAATTGCAATTTCCAAAAGTTAGCAAATTCTTCAAAGCTAAATTGACTTTTTTAACATCTTCAATGCTAATCAACATAAAAATCTGTTTACGTAAAACGAAATTTTATTATTTATAAATTAATGATTGTCACTCCTTAATTCGCACTTTTTTCTTTTAACCTGAATTATATTCAAATTAATTGAGGATACACAACAAGGTGGTAATATACTTCTGTGGTGGTGGAGTTCACACGGACGGAAGCATGCACTTGCACTTTTATTGCAGTTCATGATAATCAATTTAACAGTTTTTACAATTCATGTTTAATTTTGGCTCTGTTAAATTTGCCAAAATTAAATTTTTGACAATAATTAGATGTAAAAAATTTAATGTTTTAAAAACATTTATTAGAAAACCTTAACTTTCTAAATAAAAATTTCTAATAATTAAATGAACACTAATGTAAATTTAATACTTATAGATTTTCATATTAAATTTAAAAATTGATATAAGGTTAAAACAAATTGAATTAAATGAATAAAACAATGAATTGTTTCCATTTGTATTTTATCAAATTAGTTTCATATTAGGACACACATTACACAGAAATCTATGACTATTAGACCTAATATCCCATTTTTCTATTCATCTGTCTCATATATTTTGACAAAAGAAACCATGTTTCTTTTGTATTGCTTAACTCCAAACCCATGTATCCTGTCATTTGATTTTAAGAAGTTGTAATTTGGAATCATATTTTGACAAATAATTCCAAAGACTTTAAAAGTGGCATCTCTTTCCCTTTCACCTCTCTGCTCCTTCTTCCGTGTCTCCTGTGTGCCTAAAAGGATCCCTTTGTTTTTTTCTATTGTTCATTATCTACTCAATCAAAATCTGTCACTATAAGGCTCACGCATTAGAAATCAAAATTTCAAACCTTATATTTTAAATATAAACTTCTTAATATGAACATAATAGTATTAAAAAATAAATTACAAAAAAATATCTTACGCAATTGGCTATTGAATTAGTTGATTGGTAATTATGGTTAATACACGTCAATAATAACGTAAGACGAATTTGATTAATTCATGAATGTTGATGAACTTTAGTTTTATGTAAGTCCGTTTCGCTCATTGCATGATGGCATTTACAAAGCTATCGTCGCCGTTTTAACGCTCCCTTGCCTTTAGTTCAATGTTCTTGGACGAAAAACGGAGATTTCTCGCCTAGTGTTCCGTAACGTTAGATTTGACTCCACCAACAAATGCAAAAATTCTACCCCATAACTCCGTTATTTATAATAGTTTACAGATAACTTTGTCACATGTTTAATCCTTAGGATTATCTTTATATCAAATTCATTAAAAGTTTCTATGATTCGAATTTCTACTATAGTAAAAGTTTTTGTTTATATGAAATAAATACAAAATGATAAGAATTGATATTTTGACAAGGTATTAGTCTTTACAGCAAGTGTAAGAAAATGTTTATCAATATTTTCATTCTTAAAGGAAATGTGTTATATATAACGTTTTCTATGAAAAAATACATAATCTATTGTACAGTCAACAACAACTCTACATCTGCCAAGCCAAGTATAGTAGAAAGTTAATACATAAATACAAGCAGTATATACGAATGAAATATTAAAAAACGGGAATAGTTAAGTACAACTATAAAATATTTGTGTGTTATACAATCAAAATATAGAACAAGCCTTATACACTTTATCGTTATATAAATTTTCGTAACACTGGAAGTATTTTAATATATTATAGAACCACTATCTTCTAAAAGTTAGAAATTTGTAAACGAGTATGTTGTAAATGTTAACCCATTCAAGTTTTGAAATAAAGAATACTATCATTTTTCTGGATAAACGGTAGTGCGTGTAAATTAATTTGTGAGCATTGAAGCATGTAGTAGATATTGTGATTATGATTTACGACAATAGAATGAAAGGGACATCAGATATGCTCTGTAGGTCTCTTGAATGGAGGATCATAATTCAAGGAACCATGATACTACTTCCTTACGTTCATTTATTCACTTCCTTTCCTTATTTTATTATTATATTTTTTGCATCTGTTAAATTTGCCAAAAAAACTTAAGAGTTCTTCCTTTCGCCTCCTGGGAATAAACTTTTTATCGTGACACACACAACAAACACGCTTATGTTATCGGTGTACTCCATCGTATCGTCTGAGGCACAAGTGTCATATTTTTGAGTTTCTCTGTCTCTGTGTCATGTTCAAATTATGTCCTTTTTAGCGTATAAAAATCTTAATAGGCTTATAATAACACAGTTAATAGTTAAAAAAGAAAATGTGAGAAAGAATTTAAAAATTTTATACGACTTTAAACAAAGTAATTAATCTAAATTTCTTTTCATTAAAATTGTTTACACTTGACCTAGTAATAAAAATATCCGTAAGCAAAAATGAAAAAAACAACAATGTATAATATATTTTTTGTAACAAATATCCGAATTAGGTTACTGTGAAACTAGATGAGGAATTTTTGACAAAAAAAAATTATGAATACTAACCAATACTTATGTAATGAATTTTTATAGGTTGTGAATTCTTTCCCACCGGTGAATACTTGCGGTTTGTTCGTATACCTGAAGATTTTCCTGTTGGTGAGCGTGTCCTTACATTGAAGATTCACAACAAGACAAATTTAAATTTAGAATCAATTGAAAAGGTAATGTTGGAGATTTATCTTGCGTTACATTGTGGTTAAATCTCTAATCATTGAATCCATTTTGGGTAATCACTATTTATGTTTATGCAAATTTATATTATATACAGGGAGATGACTTGCAGTATTTCACATTGTCACATGTTAACGATGATACTGTTGATATTAAATTAGTCAAAAGTCTGGAAAATGCTATTGAACATGACAAAAATATTTTAAAATTTAGATTACATTGTTCATCGGATAATTCTGATTTAGTAAGTTTTAAATTTTATATATTGTCTCTTAACGTGAATTTTTTTTAAAAGTTACATACAAGAACCATATTATGATGGCTTCAAATTTTCTCAAACGTTAAGAGATTAATGAAAATTATAATATTTTCAATTATATTTTAGGCACCTAATTACCTCAGTATAAGTGTATTCGTAGAAGATATAAACAATCATCGTCCAAAATTTCTTTCAACTCCGTACAATATAACAGTAAATGAATTAACACCCGTTGGTCTCACTATATTTCGTGGAATAACTGCCATTGATTTAGATAAACCAAATACTCCAAATTCTGATATTTTTTATTCAATTATTGATGGAAATAGAGATGGAAAATTTACATTAGAAGGAAGTCATAGCCCTGGACTAATTTTGAGCAAATCACTTGACTATGATAGTGGAGATCGTGAATTTCAAATCGTGATTTCAGCAACGGTAATAATTGAATTTAATTACTCGCCTGAGTGCATTCTTAATTTCAAAAAAGGATTTTCACATATTATAATATTTTGATCAGAAATTGTGTAAGTTAAATTATTAATTGCATAATTTAGGATCGAGGATCTCCACCTTTAAGCTCTAATGCAACAGTATTTATAAGTGTAAAAGACAATGATGATCTTCCGGTTGCCTTCAAGCAATCAATTTATACTACAAAAATTACTGAATTTTATCCAATCACTGTAAGTTTCTTAAATTAAAGAAAAAGTAAGAAATAATAATTTTTACCTACTTTCAGAATGAAAGTATACTCCAAGAACTTATTTTTTCCGAGGCAATTAAGGCAAATGATCTTGATGTTTCACTTAACTCTGATGTTATTTATGATATCATTGCTGGAAATGAACTTGGATTCTTTGAAATGAATCCAAAAACTGGAAAATTATTCCTTATTCGTCAATTGGATCGTGAAAAGTTGCCTAATGATATATTTGAACTAACTATAAGAGCTAGACAGGCGAATGCCTTTGAAAAATTTGGAATTGCGAAAGTTATTGTATGTATACCGTATCAACTCTAATTTCATTTCATTTTTTCTTTTAAAAAAACTTGTAATTTTTATTGATTCTCAGATTGAAGTTTTGGACCTCAATGAAAATTTACCCCAATTTGAGCATGCAGTATACAATATTAGTATTATGGAAAACTTACCCAATGGTTTTAGTGTACTCCAAGTTCATGCTATAGATTCAGATAAAGTATGATTATAAAGTTACATTTTTGTAAGAGAAATTTAAGCTATACGTTAATATTTTTAGGGAGAAAATTCAGAATTTGTGTATAAATTACAAGATCCCAAGAATGCATTTTCGATTGATCCAATTTCAGGATGGCTGACTGTATCTGATGAAACCAAGTTAGATAGAGAAAAAGTTGAATTTGTTGAATTGAAAGTATCAACTGAAGAAAAAGTGCCAAATATTCGTATAAATGGAAGGAAAGAAAAAGAAAGCTCCACAGCGTTTGTAAGAATTGGACTTCTGGATGCTAATGACAACAGTCCTACTTTTACACCATCAAATTTATTTCACTTTCAAGTAACTGTGGATGCTGAAGTTGGATCTGTGGTTGGACAGGTCAGTTTCAATGGTTACTTTTTTTTAAACTTTTATTTATTTCCTTTAATATTTGTGTATCATAAATTATTTAAGCTTATTCTTTATTCAGGTGACAGCAGAAGATGATGATGTTGAATTTAATGGAAATGGAAAAGTTGTTTATGAAATTCAAAAATCCAATTCAACAGAAGAGCTTCCGTTTGAAATTGATGCAAAGAATGGTTATATATTCTTACTTGAACGACCTCTGCCTAAACTCCAATACACACTTCTAATAGAAGCACACGATCAACCATCCAATCCGAGTGAAAGACGTCATTCATTAGCTGTTGTTCAAATTGACGTAGTTAAAGCTGGTTTAAACCATTCTCCAGAGTTTGTAGGATCACCTTACGAGTTTTGGGTAGGAACAAACGTTGGGATTGGTACAAGTGTAGGACAAATCAAAGTGAGGGATTTAGAACCAAAACATACTGTTTATGATCTACTTCATAGCTATTACGAAGGAGGTAAAATATATAATATCCATTAAAAATTAAAAATATTTTCACTTTTTATTTTCAGTTCCATTTGCAATTGAGGAAAGGACAGGAATTATTGCCGTTGTTGATGAGCTTACAAAATTTCCACGTCATCATTATGATTTTGAAGCTTATGTTACGGATAGTCGACATACACTTACAACTAACGTTAGTATACACGTTGTAGATCCAGTTCAAGTTATAGCAGCAAGTTCGAGTGAACCAATAAAACTAAGCGTACCAGAAAATGTTGGTGGAGCTGTACTTGCAAATTTAAGAAAATTACTACGTGCTCCTGGGAAAGATACGAGAGCTATGGAATTTCTACTTGCTAATTACGAAGCCAATGATAAATTTGCTATTTCAAACGATGGAACAATATATACGTTGAAAGAATTGGATCGGGAAGAGAAATCAGAGTAAATTTGAAATTTTTGTATCCATAACTTTTTTTTACATTATTTTAATTCTTTAGGTATATATTGACAGTCATTGCACAAAATCGGGGTGTTATACAAGGTCAAGGAGCTTATCAGCTTATTGTGAGCGTAGTTGATGAAAACGATAAGTAAATTAACTATAATTCTATAAATTTTAGATCTTGAGCTTATACAACTTATTTTAAATGTAGCAAACCTCGATTTGATCGAAAAGAGTACGATGGTCATGTACGTGAAAACTCACCCCCTGGAACTCCTATAAGAATGACACACCCTGTTAACGTAGTAGATATCGATGATGGTGTCAACGCGAATTTTAAAATTCAACTTAAGGGTGATGGTTGGGATAGATTTCGAGTTGATCCTGGAAATGGAAAACTTTACGTTGGAAACATACCTCTTGATAGAGAAGAAAGATCCCAATATTCCTTAGAACTTGTTGCAACTGATTCTGGGAATTTATCTTCATCTGTTCCACTTACAATTTTCATAGACGATATCAATGATAATCCACCCATGTTTAAGCAGAATATAGTTATTGATCCTATTGAAACAGACCCTACACAAGGACCTAGAGAATTCCTACGTACAAGTGCTTCACAACCAGTATCTGTTGAAATTGCAACAACAGAACCTATACGTATTCCTGAAACAATTGAAGTCGGGAGTAAAATTGCAAGAATCCTTGCATTTGATCGAGATTACTCGGAGAATGCTGTGATTTTTTACAGGTAAACCATCCTTTAATTCTGTAATTAAATTAAGTTATATTATTTTTTAATAATTTAGGATCGTATCTGAAAACAGTAATAAAGTTGGAGAAAAATTCTTCTATTTAACTGATAAAGAGTATCTATTCAATGGAAACAAAGACAAACACTTTCGAATCGATCGTACAACTGGTGAAATCAGTGTATCGAAACCTTTAAAACCAGATACAGAATATGCTCTAAATGTATCAGCTTCTGATCGAGGAGGGTTAAGATCTTATACTGGAATTAAAGTAGTTGTATTTGATGTGAATAATTTTCAACCAATATTCAAGAAAAGTTGGTACTCATTCGAAGTTTTTGAAGGAAGTGTAGGAGCTATTGGAAAAGTTGTAGCAGAAGATGGTGATAGTGGAGTCAACGGTCTCATTAAATACAGTATACATCCTAAAGATATTGACGAACCGATTCCTTTTACAATTAATGAGAATACGGGTGAATTAATAATAAAGGAAGAATTAGATAGAGAAAAACGGGATAAATACACAATACAAGCTGTAGCAAGGGATTCTGGTAAACCATCAATGGAGAGCATTGTTGACATTCAGATTGAAATTCTTGATCGTAATGATAATCCACCTGTATTCTACAAGTACTCGAGCAATATAAGAGGAAATAATGATGAACTCATACCCGTGTATAGAGCAAGTATTCTGGACAACGCACCAGCCGGAAGTATTGTATCGCAAGTTTTCGTCAACGATTCCGATTCAGTTGCAAATGGAAATGGTAACGATATTATAATTGCACTAAAATTAATCATTGACTTTCACTTTCTAATATTCTAGGATTAGTTCTTCTCCATTTGAACAATCATCATCGAGAATTTTACATCGATTCCAAGAATGGTACAATCGCAACTGCAACTAATTTAGATTATGAAGCAGCAAATGAATACAACTTGACAGTTACTGCGTCTGATCTTGGGAAACCTAGTCAGAGTTCTATAGCGCTTGTACTTGTGAAAGTCATAGATTCTGGAGAACGTCGTCGTTCAAATTCTGAAGTGTCAGTAGTAACTGAACGTGCATTTGATCAATATACCTACGAGTTCAAAATACCACATCCAATTATGATACCAACGTTAATTACTGTTATGAATCTAACAGAAAAATATCGAAAATATTCTTCACGTTTTGAAATTCATGGTGACGAACATAGCCTTGAAAAATTTAGGATTGATCCAAAAACTGGAGCAATATTTCTTATGGATAGTTTACAAGAGAAAAAGAGCTACGAGTTTCTTGTACGAGTAATTAATATGAATCTTCGATCTGGATTTGATATAAGACAGAAATTACATAATCCTGGTGATCGAAATTTGGGTTTGGGATTTAACGAAGCTCTAATACGTGTTGTACACGCTCCTTCAACTTATATCCCACCGAGGACTACACCTCGTCAAGAACTAAATACAGATGCAGCAGAACCAATAATTATTACTAAAGGTATTATAAAGAGTATAAAAGTTTTATTATTATTATTCATATTTCCAATTTTACGTTTAAGGCACACCCCGTCCTCCTCGTATTATAACAAGTAAAGGACATCAAGGACCCATAAGACCAACGACTAATACAACTACAACAGGCCCTGAGTACAATCCAGACTATGAACAGCAAACAAATTCAAATTTTTACGCTGGTGAAGTTGCTGTATTATCACTATCTGCAGTTATATTTTTGGGAGGTTTGATTGCTGCAATTACAGTAGCTTGCCTTAGAAAACGACGCAATCATCATCGACGTCGTCTTACTCGACATATTCCAATGATTCCAGCAGAAGTTAGATTGCAAAAGCCTCACGCAAGTGGACGAATTGCAAGTGGACCTTCTCGTCCTATTCTTTTTCCAATGGCTTTACCTGGAGTGCCAGGTGAACCCGTTAGTCTTATGATGATGGAAGAATCAAATTCAAGTGATCACACAAGCGATACTTATGCCGATTCTGCTGAAATTATTAATAGAATGGGACACAAAAATCATAAAGAAACACATGCTCTTCATAAAGCAGGGTATTCAATATGTCCCGATTGTCATAAACTCCGCAAACCTCAAAGACAACATCAACGGGATGATCACCATATACGAGATATGGGACCAATGAAAATTATCAGAGGATTCGGATATAGAGAACACTCTCTACAATCCACAAGCCATGATTCAGGGATCGATGGATCCGATGGTCAATGCAATTGTTGCCAAAATCATCTAAATAATCCTTCTAAAGAGAGGTTGAAAGAATTTTTTGCACAATTAAAATTAACAAGTGAGTAATAAATAATGAATTTGTTTTTAGGGAAAATTTCGAAGACAGTTTAAACCCCCAGGGTCAAGGCCCATTTAACAAGCATGCAAAGCATCCAATGGGCTATAGTGGGAATAATTTAAATTTTTCACAGAGAAATCTGAAGACAAGAAATCGACCACCGGAGCCTATGGTTATTTTATAAAGCTTCAAGTTAACTTTCGAGTATTTTATACCTTTTAATAAACTAATGAGATTTTAACTCACACGATATCTGTTCTGTTTATTATTTTTCATTTTTAAAAATTTATTTGTTGTATTTTGGTAGTTCTGTCCATCCGTATATGCTTTACAATCAAAGGAAAGATATGGACAATGTAATATCTTTGGAGCAGGACAGCTAAAAGCAGTTTAGTCTTAATCAAAATATAATTTGTTTACATTTGAAGATTAACCACTTAAGAATGAAAGTCAAGCTTGTCAGTCAGTGTACGACGCGATCAAAAACAAGAGAGCTTTTAAGATGAATATGGCGTTTACAATTTCTGTGTTGGGATTATTGGCAGTAGCTGCTGTAGTTTCAACAATGGCTTCTTCTGATACTATTAAAACTACAAGAAGAGAAGAAGTATATTATGATCTGAGCTACTCTATGAATGAAGACACCATTTTCTATCCAGGTGTAAAGGAGTTTCAACTATTCAAAGATAAATTTGGATGGGATGAGAAATATAATCGATGGTAATTAAATAATATCTTTATGGAAAATTAATAAATTAATATTTCTAAGGTACTCTGCCTTTTCATTTTGTATGGGAGAACATGGTGGAACACATATTGATGCACCCAATCACTTTTATAAAGATGGTTGGAGTGTAGAACAGATTCCTATGACGAATTTAGTTGACATTGAAGGGATTGTAATTGACATTGAATCTAAAGTTAGAAACTCGACAAATCCAGCTCAATATTTATTAAGTGTTCAAGATATTATTGAACATGAAATACAATTTGGTAAGAAGAGTAATGCATTTTAGTTTATTATTTACGTTTGATGGGATTTTGTGATTTTTAACTAAGGCGTTTCGTATGGTGGAATTGTTTTCATACACACCGGTTGGTCAAAATATTGGTCAAATAAATTCCAATATCTTGGTTGGGACAATTCCACAGAACCTGATGGAGTATTAAATTTCCCAGGCAAACTAAAGCTTCTAAAAATCTTTTATAAAAATTAATATTAAATATTCATTCCACAGGGATTTCTGAGGATGCTGCAAAGTGGCTTTTTAATGAGCGACAAATTCTTGGCCTTGGAATCGACACACCTTCTGTGGATCAAGGAAATGCAAAAGTAGGTGTTACAAAATTAAAAGGATTTTTAATTAATTTATTAATATTTCAGAATGCTCCGGTGCATATTTTCTTAGCTAAACGTCAAGTTTATAATTTAGAGAATGTTGCAAATTTACACTTAATTTTGAATAAAAGAAGGTTATGCTCCTTTTTTATTTTGCCAATGAAAATTGTTGGAGGAACTGGTATGAAAAATATATATAAAAAAGTATTTATAATTTTTGTGGAATTACGAGCTTTTACTTTGTTCAAATTCAGGATCCCCTACGCGGATACTTGCAAAATGCCCTCAATAAAACAAAATTCTGTCATTCTTTTATAGATTTTATTATATATTTTCCAGTCTCGTCAGTGACTTAAACTCCAAAAGTTTGTCTAGATTTATTATTAACTGAGTCTAATTCTAATGTTAACGGTCTTTGATATAGAAAGTTGTTCGTGTGAAACTGGAAATTGTTTTCTTTAAACTTCGTATATTCCTAAAAATATGTAAAATACGACGTAATAAAAATTGACTGAAAAAATGAAGAACTTGTCTTGGGAATTCAAATAAATTTTAACATAGGAATTCTTTAAATGAATAAATAAAAATCACAAGATATTTTTATCCGAAAAGAATTACGAATCCACTTTGTATTTATTTACACAGGATTGTTTTTCCAATCTCCTTATCTGCTACAAAGTTCAAGCAAACACTTAAAGTTGTATTGTTACGATTTGAGTTTTGATTTTTTTTATAATTCGGAGCTAGATAGATATTTTCGTTATTTTCTTTTAAAGAATTTAATTATAATATAATGTATAGTATAATTATATTTGTTGTTACACTGTTAATTTCCACCATAGATTCTGCAAATATACTTGTTCTTATTCCATTTTTTCCAAAAAGTCATACCACAGGTTTTGTACCATTGTACAACGCTTTGGCTTCCCGTGGTCATAATGTGACTATAATTACAAATCATATAAATCAAAAGCCACCTCCAAACGTTCGTTACATTCAAAATTTTGATCCTACCACTCTGTCTCATTTAATTAACAATCCTTTTGAAGGACGAATTAAGGGGAAAATTTTGACTGTCTTTGGAACGCCAGGATTGCTTCAACATGTTTGTCATTCAACGTATCAAAAACCTGAGATAATGGATTTAGCTAAAGAAGATTTTCAACTTATTATCATTAATTCATTTGCATGTGAATGCGGTTATGGTCTTCTTAGCCAATTTCCAAATGCAAAATTCATGATGTTCAGTACTTTACCAGTTGTATCTTGGGTTTCTTCAATATTTGGAAATCCAGTAATACCATCATTTACACCAATGTTCCTCAATGGGTTAACTGACGAAATGAATTTCATTGAAAGAATGTACAATTTTCGTGACACATTATATTACTACTATTTAAGAAATTATAGACATGTTCCTTCCATTGAAGCTGTTTATCGCTCGTACTTTCCAAATTCACTATCTGTCCAGGAAATGGAAGAGAAAGTTGATCTTCTTTTAATAAACAGTCATCCTATTCCAAATTATCCAAGAGCCCTTCTACCAAATATGATTGAAACCTCTGGAATGCATTGTAGACCTGGAAAACCACTGAAAAAAGTTAGTTAAATTCCGGCAATAACACAAAGCAACTATACGTTGAAGAATTTTCAATAATAATATTAATTTATTTTAAAACAGGATTTGCAGGATTTTATTGATGGAGCAGGAGAGCATGGATTTATCTATTTTAGTATGGGATCATTCTTACAAGGAACTGATATGCCAAACGAATTTCGTCTTTCATTCTTACGCGCATTTTCTAAACTTAAACAACGTGTAATTTGGAAGTTCGAAGGTGACGATGGTATGAAAGATCTTCCTCAAAATGTAATGTTGAACAAATGGCTTCCACAGCAAGATATTCTGGCTCAACCTTCACTTCGGTAATTCAAATCAGACACAGCTAGAGAGGATCATGTTAATTTGATATTGTTTTATACAGATTGTTTATAACACACGGTGGGTTGTTAAGCATCATCGAATCGTTATATCACGCCGTTCCTTTAATAGGAATTCCTATTTTCGCCGGTATACGAAAGTCAAATTAAATTAATCAATAAATTAAATAAATAAATAAGTTTTTCAAATCTAGATCAAGATGGAAACTTAGAACAAGCATATCGTAATGGGTATTCTCTTACATTACATTTACAAGAAGTTACTCAAGAATCAGTGACAAATAAAATCAATCAAGTACTATCAAATCCGAATTTTAAGAAAAATGCACTTAAATTCTCCGATGCTTATCGAGATCAACCAAAACCACCATTGGAAACAGGTTCGTACAATTGTAAATCGCTTAATTTTTTCAAAAATTCGTAAAATGTTATGGTATAGCTGTATTCTGGGCTGAATACCTTCTTCGACAGGATGGATCTACCTCATATTTACATTCAGCAGGACGTAAACTACATACAATTCAATATCATTCATTGGATGTAATTGGATTCTTACTTACAGTTTTGGTATTTTTAGTGTATATTATTTTTAAATTATTGAAATTCATACTAAAATTGATAAAATTTTATTGCATGAATAATAGTATAAAGAAAAAAGCTTGTGATCCTGTTAAAAAGTTTAAATAAGCTGATTATATATTATTAAAATTGTTATATTAAATATACAAGTCTAGTGTCATTTATGCAGTGCAATTGAAAATAAGAGTAAAATGTATAATGTAATCAACAGCCGTTTAAAATGCAAATGCAACTGACTCAAGTATAGCTTATTATATTTTTGCCTTAAGATTGCAAAAAGATATTAAAAAATTTCTTTTTAATGAAAAAGGAATGTTATGATCCCTTGCCAAAACTGACCATTGTTTTTTTTATTTCTGGGAGTAATTAGAGCAGGCCTAAAGTGTCTGTTTTTAATTATAAAGTGAAGATGAAGTTCATATATTTTTACGGGTGTATTTGACAACCAGTGCATGAATTTGAGAAAATTACAAATGACTGTCATCAACTGAGGAGGAGGATGGTGACACTTCTTTGAAAAATAATTTTGTATTTGACCTCTAAATGTCCAACTTCCTAGTGCATGAACAAAAACATGAAAGTAAAAAGTTATCATTTTTGCAATCTTAAATTATCAGTATTACTTTCGACGAAGTTACGAATGGAAGTGAACTTGTTTTCAAGAATGAAGAAGTAGTTTTATAATGTTCAGGTTAACAATTTATGTGTTCGTGATTTTAAAAGTAGTTAAGTCTAATTCATTTCTGTTAAACGATTTGGATAAAGATTCACCGCAAACTAATTTCTTAACTTCTTCGAATGATTGGACAAGTTACAATACGACACCAACAGCGTATGAATCTACAGCTAAAGGACGCGTTTCAGGTAAATCCACAAAATATTATTTAAAAAATTATTATTATTTCATCAATAATTTAAAATTGGATGTTTTAGTTTAGTTTTTGTGTGATTAATACAGCAGCTCTTATGCATAGGCACATTACATATTGCGTTGGCATGTATTCATTAATTGTGTCAAATTAGAATTTTTTTTTAGAAATTCGTAGATTTTGTAGTGTCACGCTAGCAAGGACTCTAATTTTTTTTAAAATTTAGATTGGACATGGAATACAGAAACTGAATCCAAAGCATTGGAAAAAACAATCAACTTTCAAGTATTGGATGATACTTCCACCGGTGATATTAAAAAACCTTCTTGGCCTCATGAAGATTTTGTATACGATCCATATTTGTATCAAAACCATCAGAACCATGTTAATTACAACCATATTCAAAATGAACTCCTTCAATCCTTTCCTTTACGTCATTACCATACTCATTTACACGATAAACTCCATGTTCATAATTCACTCCATCCTTACCCTCCAAGAGATCAGGAATATATTTGGAAAGATTTAAAGCCAATTGGCCATGACCATCATCCATCCCATTTCCACGGTTGGCATGGCGAATTAGGCACTGGAATTAGCGCTAGTAGTACTAGTTTATCTACAGCAACTGCATCAGCATCAGCGAGTAGTGGAGATGCCACTCCGGCTGAAACGAATAGAAAATATGGAAGTGGATACCACCCGTATCCGAAAGGTAAGCATAGCAACTTTATATTTTTTATAGAATAATGAGAGGAAACTGTGTGTTATTATTACAGATTATAATAGAAAAAGATACAGGGTGGAAATACACCCAGGGTTCATAGCGGCACCAATAGCTGGACTTGCAGCATTTGGTGTTGCTCATGCGTTCACATCTAAACCAGTGCTATTAGAACTTGGACTTTTGGATAAAGCAAAACCACCAATAAATCATCCCCATCCCCATCCCCATCCTCATCCCCATCCCCATCCACATCCACATCCTGGACATCATATTCATGGACATCATCACCATCATCACGGGCACCATCACATTCATCATGGACATCACCATCCACATGGACACCACCACCATCACCATCATCCCCAGTTTCCAAATCCGTATCCAATTTCACCAACAGTCCCTAGACCAGAACCACATCCTGAAATTCCACACAATCCACATCCATCGTATCCTCATGGTCATGATCATCACAATCCACATCCACCGTATCCTCATGGTCATCACAATCCACATCCATCTTATCCTCATGATCATCACAAGCCACCGAATCATCATCATCCATTATATCCAGTATCTCCACAACCAGAACCAAACGATCACACACATTATCCAATTTTAAAACCAAGTGAAGAAACACAACAAGAATCCAAACCATGGTGGAGTCCGATTGCAGCTATGATACCAAGATTAAGACGAGATGAAACAGAGAGAGATTAATTTAAAAATTAAAAGCACTCAAATTCTTTTAATCTGTGTTAATCACTTTAGTTTGATAATAATCTGTTTTTATAATCTGGATTTGATTATTAGATGCGTTCACATCAAAATTTGTAAAAAAAATTTTCTTAAACTAAATTTACATGTTTGTGTTTGAACAAAATATTATTTTTATTGTTATTGTTAACAAATATAAACTATAAATTAATAAATTTTTTATATTTTTAACATTTTCAATTTTCCAAGCGATGCAGAGTGACAGATTACGATCTTCCTTTGTACAGTTAAACGCACATGTTTTTGTATGTTGTATGCCTTTCTAACACCTTAATTTCTAAATAATATCATTTTTATTTTCCTATTTTGTACAAATTCTTTGCAATAATTTGGCAATGAAATTTTAAATTGACAGATGGTGAATCAATAATTTTTCTAAACGACAAAGTACTACCAAATGCTCTTCGTGTCATTAAAATTCAGTAATAACAGAATTGATTGTAATTTATCTGAAAACTCATTAAAAGTCATGATCCACTGGGAAATAAAAGAATAAATCAGGGATTTCTACCATGTGGTTTTGCCTTTTGACGACGAAGACGACAATGCTTCTTTCTAAAAATGATTTATAACATTCTTCTAGAATCAGTCTTCAGTTTACTTCTGAACATTAAAGTTTAACTAGAAATTATCCAAAAATGAAGTTAGAATTAGTTAAGAATTACAGCACCTTTTCTCTGGCCTCAATGGCCACTGGAAGTGGTGATGAAGGCGGTGGAGGAAAAGATAATGGTGGATTCCGTTCGTCCAAGGAAAGTATGGGTAGACTTTCTATAACAGATATGCAAGATGAAAATTCTAAACAAGAATCACCGAGTGTATCTACGGCATTCAGGAATTTAATGAGTCAATGCTGTAAATTAAAAACGGTAATAATATTTTCATTTTTGAGTTTGGGAAATCTTTATTCATTATACTTATACAATTTTAAAGTTAACAAAATCATTTCCAATTTTGGATTGGGCACCAAAATATTCCTTTGAAAAACTCATGGCGGATATCATCGCTGCAATCACTGTTACCATCACCATGCTTCCACAAGGTTAGGAATTAATGCAACATTTCGCTAATTGAGTCCCATGACTGATATAATTCACAGTAACACCCTTAACTTTTCATATCAGAATTATTAAATATTCTACCCTTTAAGATTGTATGAATGTGAATATTGCGTGACAAATGATGAGAAAACTTAAGATTAAGTATTTCCGGAATGAATGAAGCTAAAGGTGTTAATTACTAGTAGGGCAATCTAAAATTACAGTTGAGTATTTTTCTAAAATTAAAGGGATGATGATGATATAACGAAGAGAAAACAATTCTAAACTTTTCATTTTAAATTTAATTTTTATAGGGCTTGCTTATGCAACAATTGGAGATTTACCACCTGAGGTAATATTAAATAATACTGTGTCCAGAGACATTTATTCATACGGAACTTTACATAGGTTGGTCTTTGGTCATGTTTTGTTGGATGTATTGTACATTTCTTCGTTGGCGGTGCACCACAAGTTATAGTTGGTCCAACAGCAATTTTAGCAATCCTTGTGAATACATACACGGAAGAATTTGATCGCTCATGTTATGTTATGCTAACACTATTAACAGGAATCATGTCCTTTACTCTTGGAGTTTTTAAACTTGGTTTCATTGTAAATTTTATATCCAAACCTGTAAGTTCTGCATTTACTTCCGCAGCTGCTCTAACCATTTGCTCAACACAATTCAAAGAAGCCCTTGGACTTAAATTCCAAGCTCAAGGATTTACAAATGTCCTCGCTGAAACTGCAAACCGCATTACAGAAACAAAGATGCCAGATTTATTTCTCAGTGTTGGATGTATTGCTGTTCTTATTTTCTTACGTGTATGTACATATTACTTAAACTATTTTAACATTCTAAGAATATTATTTATTTTATTTTTAACAGCATTTGCCTCAATTATTAGCATGTGTTGGTTTGAAAATTAATCCAGTTTTCAAATTTATTTCTATCGCTCGGAATGCTATTGTTGTGGTATGAGCAATATTATAAATTAATTGCAATAGGTGAAAGTATTATCTAATATTTCCCAAATGTTATTTTAGATATCTACTACAGCTTTTGTTTTTATATTTTCTTCAATACAACCATTTACAGTAGTGCAAGAAATTAAATCCGGTCTTCCACCATTTCAACCTCCACCATTGTCTGTATACAGTGCATCTAAGAATCAAACATTTTATTTTATTGGCGATGTTTTGGAACGTGAAGGATCAGCTATTATAGTACTCCCTTTGTTAGCTTTAATGGAGCATATTTCAGTTGCTAAAGCATTAGCCGGTGATTCAATCGTGGATGCAAGTCAAGAATTAGTCTCACAAGGTCTAAGTAATATCATTGGAAGTTTCTTTAGGCAAGCCATCAAGTTTTTTTTTCAAAAACTGAATTTAAAACTTAAATTTGTTTATTATTCTTTTAGCAATATGCCAATCACAGGCTCGTTTTCCCTAACTACTGTCAACAGTGCTTCCGGTGCAAGAACTCCTGCTAGTGGTTTAATAACTGGTGGACTCGTTTTACTTGCTATACAATATATGGCGTCATATTTCTCTTACATTCCAAAATCAAGTTTGGCTGCTGTGATTATCTGTGCTGTTATTTATATGGTGGATCTTGGAATTGTTATTTCAATGTGGAAATCAAAGAGTAAATCCCTACAATTGCGATGTTCAAGGAATGTATTTAACCTAAAATTCTTTTGCTGAATTTTAGAAATGGAGCTTGTTCCATGGTTTGTGACGGCAAGTATAAGCCTATTTGTGGGTCTGGAATACGGTAATTCAATTGTCTAAATTACAAACTATATATTTCAAAATAAAAACAGAATGTATTAAATTGTAGGAATGATGACTGGATTTCTAATAAGTGTGACTTACTTACTCTATTATGCTGCTCGTCCAGGTGTTAAGGTGAAGCGTGGTTATGTAAGTAAACTATATACTACTACATATATAATAAAGCTGATAATTGAAATATAAAAATTTATATAGACAAACAATGCAACTGAATTTGTGCTTCTTGAGTTAGATCGAAGTCTTACTTTCCCAAGTGTTGAATACATCCGTTATATTTTGATTAAAGCTTCAACATCTTGTGGAAAGAATAAACTTTCACTCGTCATCGATTGTCATCATATTCAATTTACAGATTTTACTGCAGCTCAAGGGCTTACTGATCTTATTAATCAATTCAAAAAGAAGGATACATTGGTAGTACTTTGGAGAGCAAAGCCATCTGTTGCTCGAATTATGAGAAAAGTTGACAAAGAAACTAAAATGGTTAAAACTGAAGCACAGCTTGAAGAAATGTTGGGTATGTAGTTAATATTTAAGGCATTGACTCAGTAAATGAATTTTTTAAAGAAGACTTTAATAATAGAGTAACAACTCAAGTAACCAGAATATTACGATATTTTTTTCTATAGAAAATACTGGTTTGTTAATTATAAATCAGTTTTTTTTTTGTAAATTATAGATGCTGAAAAAGATGACGACCATGGGATCCAGATTCAAGTAACAAGTCATGTGGATTAAACTAACCACATTAAGTCTAAAAATAATTATACAATTTACATTTGAATTAAAACGAGAAGATGTTAAATGCTAATTTCCTTCCAGATTTTATTTGATTAAATTACTTTTGTTAAACTTTGTTTTTTTTAATTATTATTAACAGGTATGATAGTTATTTTAGCTTTTCCTCGAGTGTCTTTATCATTAAATAGTCGATGATCGGCTGGTCTTCCAGATTTGACGTATGTGTCAACATCAAATGAAACACTTCCAATCACATCAGACTTTACTACATCCTTATCAAAGACCTTGAGTGTGAAATACTACAAAAAATAATTATTAAAAAACCACTGATACAGAATAAATGAAATTAATAATCGTGTATGCACCTGATTGGCTCCTGGTTGATACCCCTCAAAAGTTACTGTTTCTTCCCATCTTGCATTCTGTGCATCATCGATTGTCTTGGTCTTGTGAAATTGATGCAATTTTCCTTCCGGTCCGTTGGACCAATAGCATTCGACAAATGGATCACTTCCAGAGCCAGTGTCTAATTTTGGAAGATCCCTTTATAAAATACATTATAAGAAATTAAATCTAATTTTTATATGTAACTGAAGTTTGTCAATACTTACTCAACTTGAAGTCGGAAATGAATTGGTACTGCCTTTTTTATGTCAAGAAACCCACCGTGTCCAAGTTTGGTAGTAAGCTCTTCTTTTTTGATCAATACAAAGTGATCCACATCAACTTCAAAGCTGTCAATGAGGTCATCCTTACTCAGAACGTCATAATCACGAACTTCGATGCGCCATTTCTAAAAAGGTGAATTGAATTGAAAAGGTATTGAATTGATAATATATTTTTATTAGTTTATCTTCAATTCAATTTACCTGCCCAGTTTCTCGTTTCCAATCAAATGACACAACTTCCAACCATTCCGGATTTTCAGTGTTGATAATATGCTTTGTTTTAACAAGCTCCTCCCATTCTTTGCTTGAATTATCCTTGTAGTATATTTTGACAAAAGGGTCTGGAACTGAGGCAATACCAGTTGAACCACGGATTCTAGGATGGAGATCCCTAATTCAAAACAGACGTTTTTAATATTGCCGAATATGTTCTTAATAAAGTATATATATTAAGCATACCTGGCTGAAAGTACGAAATAGATTTTGCGTGATGCAGTAATTGGATGGATTCCGTAACTCATTTTTCCAAACTTTAGTTAATATTTCACAAATGTTAAAGTTATAATAAAAATTTGTAGAGATAGAATTGTTCACAGGCAGTTGGTTTTATACAACAAAATGTATCACATATTTTATCTTAAGTTATTATGTGTCAGTTTCCGACAATTAGTGATAAAAAATGACAAAGCTCAAGCGGTAATAGATAAAAGGTGCATGACTCAAATTATCTATCGGAATTTGTTCGCTAGTACAAACTCAATAAATAGATTATGTAGGAAATCCTGTTCCTACACTATTACTATTAAATCAAACAATTTTATGCATGATTTAGATTGTGTACTCAATTTATCATTCTAAGAATTGCATTTGCTGAACCATTGTTTCATTCTTAGAACTAAAATGATAATTTATTATGTACTGTATGTATTATAGTCTTTGCTTGCAATGAACAAAGCGTTACTTCCTTTCAAAAAAATGAAGAATTTGGAGACATATTATAATATTTCTATAAAAATTCACTGTAATGTTTTATTACTACAATCTCTGAAGTAAAAATGAAAGGACCTTACCGCCCAACCATAAGAGGGAAAAAATCCAGGCTATGAGTGGTTTCCCGGCGTAGTGACGGCGAGAGTCAGGAAAGGAAGAGTTAGCCTCTCTTTTTCTCCTTGCTAAAAGAGGGATGAAGAGAGTTAGTCAACGGGTTGGCTAACTCTTCTCATCTCTTTCTCGCGCGGGCTGCGGAAATGAATTTTCTGAAAAACCGATCACCGCCTATCTCTTAACACACACCATAGCCGGACCCCCTCTTATAGGGTAAGGTCCTTTTAATATTTACAACAACAAGAACATAAAATTGAATACCAAAACTTATGTTATCTAAAGTTATCTTTTTTTGTTCCTCCAAATCTCCTTTCCAATTGATCTGGAGATATTAATTGTAAAAGATATTCCGACCATTCTGCTCTGTCGTGTCCGAATACACGAATGCTTGATTTCAACGCATCTGACATCAAAGGTCGAACAGCTTCCAATGCACTTTGAACTATTCTTGGAGCTGTGAAAATATAATAACATACAAAATCCGTAATGCAAAATAATTAATTGAAATATTCGGTAATCTTACAGTTTATAGTAATCATTTTATGTATATACTGTGGGTAATACGCTTCGTAGACTCCAAAAGCGGCAGTTGTATAACTCCAACCTAATGAAAGACTTTAGTAAAATATTTATGGTTATATTATAATTTTAACATACAATTTAAGCATAGATGTTCCCTCCAATTTAAAGAATGAAGATTTATAATCAGAATAAAATCAGTTACATTTCCTCCTTTCAATTGGGAATCTTGTATACTGTTTGCTACTCTTTCGTATGTTTGCGTAATTGCCCTTATTATCCTATCTCTATTTCCGCCAAGGATGTTTTTTCTTACTGGGCATGTACCGAGGTCCAAAGCAAAAACTATGCAAATATTTTGTTACATTTTGTAATTTTGTAATTCGATGGTATGACAAATTAAAGTGTATGTTACTTGGTCGTCCAATCTTATCCCTTCCATTTATATCGAGAGGGCAAGTTTTTAATAAATCCGAATAATCTTCATTTACAATATTATCTATATTGTTTTCTTTTCTCCATTGTAATGACTATAAGAAATTCCATTCAATAATTAAATCTTTAACAAGAAATTATTATATTTTTATAAAAATACTTTCAACAATTTAGATTTTGCTCGTTCCAAGTTAAAGTCACTATCTCGAATCCACCGTATTAAATATTCATCTCTACGCATATAGTTCTTAAACAATTTGTCCCCAACTATAACTCTAAACTGTTTATTTCCAAAAGATATATTTAGTAAAATTTATTTCTTTTTAAACAATATCTTATTGATACCTCCTTTATTGCAGCAGCTTCTGTTCTCCCATAAGTAATACTATTCTGTTGTTCAGCATCGGTTTGACACAAGAACACTGCTGTATGAATTATGAATGTAATAGTTAAACAATTAATACTAAACTGTAAATATTGTAACATTTTATTTCATCTGTTAAACAACAATTGCCTACTGGAACCTCAGACAATACTAAATAATTTTCCTTAATTCTTATGTGTGTAGAATTTTTATCTTTGATCTTATTTTCACACTAACACTAGTAACTAGTTTTGCTAAACCTGTTTTGTTTTGCATGATATTAGGGTAAGAAATTAATCTTACTTCAGAAAACTCAATAATATTTTTTTCGCCAAATGGTACGCAACATTCCATTTAAGATGCAACACCTCTTTGATTTTTTATTCGTAAATACAAAATCACAGACATTTAAGAAGGCTGACGCATGACAATAAATCAGAAACATTCCTTCCTATGTTTATCAAGATGCGATGCGATGCAACAAACAATCAGTTGTCAGTTAACTTTGCAAAATAAAATTATGGTGAGCAGTTATAATAAAACAATGTTGGCAAAAATATTCATGTCATACTTAAGTTTACTGGATACAAACCGAGCATTACTAAAACATAAAAAATTTGACCCTTTGGATGGGTCATATTGACAATAAAAAGTTTACAAAAGAATTTCACTAAATCATTTCATGTTACAAAAGTTAGATAAAGCTCTTTCTTGTGAAAATATTCGTGTCAAACTTCTGTGTTTCCGATACGAAATATAAAATGTGCAATTCATTTTATATAAAATAGTTCAAACTTTCGACCCTTTGACCGAGATTGGGACAAATTAAAACTTTATTAAGGGATTTTTGAAAATTCTGTCCTGATAGTGAATTAGATAATACTCTTCTGAAAATATTTATGTAATATTTTCAGGTATACGACAGGGAATATAAAATGTGCAATTCATTTTATATCAAAAATTCAAAAGAGTTTGTATCTAATACACATACTTATATTTTGGAAAATGTAATGGCTGTCAATATTAAAACTAATATTTCTCAAGAACTACCTAAAGGATATTTATAATTTTGGTATTAAATTATTCAGAAAAGAATGCGTAAAAATATAAGATATGTCACTTGACTTGGTATACTGAAAGAGTTTGTAAGTTAATATCTAACACTCATCCTTATATTTTGGAAAATATAATGGATGTCAATATTAAAACTAATATTTCTCAAAAACGGCACTGTCGATTGTTATAATTCTGGTGTGAAATAATTCAGTAAAAATGCTTAAAAATATACGATATGTCGTTTGACATATCGCAACCCCGTAACTATTTGTATTAAAAACTCAACCTTATATTTTTGAAAATGTAATGGACGTCAATATTAAAACTAATATTTCTCGAAAATGGGCTGTAGGATTTTTTTAATCTTGGTATTAAATTATTTAGAAAAGAATCCTTTAAAAAGTAAGACATAAGACTTGACTTGGTATATTTTAAAAGTGTGCATCTAAGACTCATCTTTATATTCTCGAAAATGCAATGCATGTCAATACTAAAACTGATATTTCTCAAAAATGGCCTTTAAGATTTTTATCATTTTGGCGTCAAATTATTTAGAAAAGAATGCTTAAAAAATAAAGATATGTCACTTAACTAAGCACCCCGAAACAGTTTATATTTAAAATTAAAACTCATCATTATATTTTTGATTGGAATTTTTTTTGACCCTTTAGATAGGATTGTGACAAAATAAAAATTTTACCTTGACGTTTTTTTTGTCGAAAAAAAAGTTGGTCTCAATACTTTATGGTAACATTGTCATGGACTCTACTTGAAACTTACATGGGAATTTCTTGGCGCAACTTTTTATTCGTAAAGTTATCAACGAAAAACCGAAAATTTTGATGTTTTTCTGAACATTTGTTTGAATTTCAAAGTGATGCAATGAAA
>JAQGCN010000076.1:0-51699 GCA_034699725.1 Friesea truncata | reverse complement strand
TACCTTTGAGCCCTAGATTGCCGGTTGGCGACGGGGTGAGTGGGTGTAAAGCAAACCGGCAATCTAGAGCTCAAAGGTACCGAATTTTAATTCGGGCTTGTTCAGCTTTCTCTTATAATGAAATAACTTACTTTCACCATATATAAACTAAACTTCCGTTTTCGGCACCATTTCAATGATTAGAAAACTTTAAGAATAAAACTGAATATTTTTTATTCCTATTTTGATGAACTGCAATTGTTTTATTAGTCAGAGAAAGATTTTCAGAAAGAGTAGCATGTCCACACAAAAACTCGTTTTATTAAGTAGCGAAAGCTACTTTATGTGATCCTGCTGTCTGTCCGTCTGTCTGTCTGTTTAAGCATTAACGACGGACGGGCGGGTCTTTCACGGTTGCTTTCGCTACTTTGTTTCAACCCTGGTTGGCAGGGTTTATTTTCATTTAATTTTCTCCAGTGTAAATATATCCCGTTTTTAATTGTAACAACTGTTAATCTATATTAAGTAAAATTCCATAATTAGCCTTAGTTGAAATTGTGTTGCTTCATAATCTTGAAGAAATAAAAAGTAATTTTGTTTAATGTTGATGGTGTCGAGGAGTCGTTTTAGGGATTTCTTATAACATTGGTGGAAGTTTATGAGGTTTATATAATTTGTTGCTTTTGTGGGGATTTAGTTCTGACTGTGTTGGATGGTGATACGGTTCATTTTGGCACTTCTCAGCAGAAAATAATAAGGACCTCTGTATCTTCTGGAGTCTCATAAATACATCGTCTTCAGAACCCGACCCACCCCTTTAAGTCCACTAACAAAAAATAAGGGAAGAAGGAAATTTCGATTTTTGCTGAGCTACATTGAAAATGACTCAGCAAAATACACTTCTTCTTCCTCTTAATTACTATTACGAACAAATTACTTACCATACAAACCTATTCCTCCCTCCTTCAATTCCCATTTCATTTATTCATCTCTTCACTAATTGAGGATTCTGAGTAAATTATTGTCATCGATTTTCAAAATACCCATTTAAGTAACTCTTAACGGAGGAGGGAGGAAGGTAATTGACCTTTGATAGTGAACATAGCGTCCTTTCTCCTTTTTTTAATCTTTAAAGATTAATTTTCATTTTTTTTCCATTCTGTGTGTTACTTTAGTTTCGTGGGTCTTTTGTCTTTCTTGGTAAACGTGAGGCTTAAGTTTTTAGTTTAATGCCGAAGTCTAGTGACATCAAACGGCGAGTCTTATAAAAGTTTATGGGAAAGTAGAAAATGAGCTCTTCCTCTCCACTGCCTAATTGCAGCCACTAAATGATCCAAGCTCAAATTTTCTCTTCTCGCCTTTAACATTTCCTGCCTCGTAATCACTTTACCACTGAAGAGAAAAGTCAGAAAAGTGTTTCATTTAAACTTTCTCTTCCTGTTTTTATTACATGTGTGTGTTTAATTTTAATTTCACGTCTCTTAAAACGAATCCAAGGATTAGGGTATTAAAAATCGAAAAATCATATACAATATATTATATACTTGAGTATATTCTATCACATGCAGAAATTAATTTTAAGTCGTTTTCAGATGTACTGAAGTAAAAGTCAAAAATATGTTCCTTTCACTTGCGTTTCTTAGTAAGTTCAGATAAAATTTAAGAAAATATTTAAAATATTGAAGAATACTGAAGCAGAAAAAATGTAATTATAAAATGCACTTTTATATTTTTTTGTTACGACTTTCTCCATTAATATTAGATGTGTGGTGTTTGTTTGTAAAGGAGCCATACCAAATATATTAAAGATTTTGATTTAAATAGTTTGAAGAAGTATTCACAACATGTCAGACATAAGAAATTGAAAGGATTTGTTTGGTCAAGACCTGCCAAAGCTCAGGAACCAATCGCCCAAGACCTGAGAAATGACCTTAGGGACCAATATAACTAGGAAGGGGAGCTTAGAGGATAGCTTCGCCATCGTGTTTCGTGGGTATTTGAAAAAGTGGTGGTGGTTGGTGTTGTTGGCGGGAGGCCGAGAAAACAGAAGGAGGCGACAGGGCCCCATCCATCATAATTACCCGCCAATTACGCCCGCCTTCCTCCTGGACAGTTCCACTTTCACATTCTTCTTGACCTTCTCACGCACTCCCTTCGTCGAATGCCACCTGTCAACTCCACCACATGCAAGGCCACTCAATACCGTTCAAGTTCAATAACCTTCTCTTATAAAAAAAATTAATGAGGAAGAATACACAAAATGACTTTCTCTTCCAAACAAAAATAAAAGTACTTTTTTCTTTATTAAATGAAACGAAGTCTGAGGAAAGTTCCAAGAAGCTTTGTAAGAACTTTAAGCATAAATGTGACAAGTTCATGCTGCGGGGTGAGTTATAGAAAGGATGCTTCGGTTGAGATTCGTTCATGTGAAACACGAGGTCAACTTTTTTGGCCCTACGTATGGATACAGATTCCGAAAAAATCTTTGCCAAAGATTAATGAGGAAACGATGGGGAAAGTATTGAGGGTATCCTTGCTTAAATTCCAAGTTTCAAAAATTCATCTCCCTGTGGGAGGCTCACCCTAAACTTTTTGTTCTTGTGTGACTAAAACTCATTACTTACAGCAATGCATATTATTAACCTAACCTAAGCATTAAGGAAAGTGATGAATAGAGTCAAATTTCGTTGCAGAATACTTGCAGAATGTTTAACCAGTTTTAAAATAAACATAAACTATTTTCCCAACATTTTCTCCAATAAACTTTAAAGTTTTGACTTGATTTAAATGATTTTAAAAAATGTTCTGTAAAGTAAAGTATTTTAAAATTCAGGAATACATTTAATGCAGTGTAAAGATATTGTCAAGAAAAAAGAAACATCTTGATTGATGGAGTCGCCGAACGTTGGAAAAAAGGTGAAATATTTATTTGTTAGTTTTGTAAGTTCCTTTTTTCCTTTCAAAGTTATAAGAAATCAATTGTAAGATTATGTATGTTGTTCGTTGTGTGTGGGCTGTATGAGTCCCATTAAGGAAATGGAACTGTTGGATTATTCCACTTTAATGAAGCGATAAAGATGTTTCTGTAGAGTAAAAAGGAAGTGATCAATTGAAGGAAAACGAGACAAACCACCACTTTCTCCTATGAAAATGAGATTTTGAATTCAGTGAACGAGGTTTTTTCTTAAAGAGAAAAAGATGAAGAGGGGAGAAAACAGAATAAGAGCATGTAATGTGTACGAGACGTAAGAGTCAGAAATATAAGGACGAGAAAGAGATCAATTTTTTCTTCATAAATCATTCATGTGACATGAGGGAAAAGAGAGAGAGAAAGGAGGGAAACAACATGAAACATAAACCCAACCTCCTCACATGCATGCCTCCACAAACACAAAGTCAACTAGGAGAAAGTCCAGTTCACGACTAGTTTATAATGTTATGTGAAAATGTTTTAGTTGAGAGAAAATAATCCAACGGTCGGAATTAATGAGGGGAGGGGGGATATATGGTGGAGGGTAGTTTTCCCGAGGGAAAGATAAGACACGTTCCTAATTTACGTTTACAGGATCCATTTTTCCTACAGTATTCTCATGTCCTGACTTTTGGGAATTGGCGGGAGACTCGATCTAACCAACCACTACTGCTGCTGTGTCTCCTGATTGACAACAACACCCAAAACTTAATTAATAATTTTCCGAGGGAAATGGCAAATGGCTCCTCTCATCATAAATCAAGCACCAAGCAAAAAGGAAGGACAAAAACATCGCACACTCAGGGTTCAACCGCACACCATTCGTTTCCATAAGAGATTCCAATTGGTTAAAGAGAGACAAAATACAAAAAAAAATCAATTATACTATGAATTAATTATTATTATTAATTAGGGACAAAAAGTCAACCAAACGTGTTCATACATGTACAAGCCTTTGCATATTGTCTTGTCAGAAGTATCGAACTTTTCATAAAATAAATGAAGAGCGCTTAACCTTCAGTTGATCCAGGATTAAGAAAGGTGAAAGCTATTAGCTATTTCTTGTTGTTTTATTTATCTAGATTTTAGATTATTCCATTTTGTGTAAAATAAAAAAGAATGAAAACAGGAGGAAATTAAGAAACGAAATCAAAGATTGGTGAAAGTCAGGTTACAACTTTTATTCTTTGTCATTGAGCTTTCATAACTAAAAAAAGTTTCTTAACCAAGTGTCAATTTAAGGACCTTCCTTTCTATTCCATTTTTTAAACATGTTGCATAAAAAAGAAATTAAGTTTGAAAAGACAAACAAAAAGAAAAGAAAAAGTAACAGATTTTGAATTGAATTTTTTCACGCTTTCTGTTTTGACGTTGAGTTATAATTTTTTCCTCGTTCATCTGTTTAAGCCTTTCGTAATTTTTGTTGAAAAAAGTATATTGTTATTTGATTAAAGGAAGCTTTAGGATGAGATGCATTCTTCCTTTTGTACTTTTATTCTTTATTCATCCTCTTTCCATCAGAGCCAATTCTACTTTTACTAAAAAGAACTTTCTCTTTTAATTCTGTTGGAATATAGGTTTTTTATATGGGATCCCCAGTGAGGAGAGATCATTTGGATTTTTCCTTTGTCTTGGCAAGAGGTTCGATGAAAAGTTGGCAGGAACCAAATGCTTTTGCATTTTTCAAATAACGCACAGCATAAGACTCCCATTTCAAACAGTATTTGGATTTTACTTATGAAAAATTATAAATATTCCATCAATACAAAAAATCCATATTTTAGTTTCTTTTTTCATTCTTGTTGTTAACCTAATTTCAAACAACATATTTGCTGAGAGCATATTTAGCATAATTCAGCTATATTAGGATATACTTTAAGAATTTTTTGAGATTCAAAAGTTGTACAAACGAGCAGTTAATCCAAGATGAATTTGCAATAATATGTTTCGACAGTCAAGAAATTCCAACACTGATTCCGAGTTTTCTGTTCTACGAAAAGAAAGAAAAAGAGGAAACAAAGTGTTCCAAAAATAAACATTTTTCATACAGAATTGCCTCTCTTCATCAGCTCAAAACTCTTTCAATTCAGTTCCAGAAATACGTGGATCCGGAGCCAAGAAAGAAGAAATAAAAACCGAAGTGAAACAAATATACAAGAAATACTCATACCTTTTTCTAATACAATGAAAGTTTACGTTAGAGCGGAAAAGAGGATAGGTAATCTATCATGACAGGAGTCCTAGATACCTTCTCTTCCATTTAGCAATATTCGTACCTTTTCTTTCAAAAAGAAATTGATAATTGATGCCATAGTCGTTAATTTGTCTTAGTGCGTTACATCAACAGAATCATTCTACTAAACATGCATTATTTCATTCATTACTCAACTTGGAAACTCGATTGCATTTCGGATGTATGAACTTTTACTTATTTATTATATATCTCAAGTAGCTCTCATTTCTGTAAAACTTTCCTTTCACAGTGAAGGAAGAAAAAGGTTTCAAGAAAACCCAAATGTGGTGAAGTGTTGAAGAAAAGGCTCAACTAAATATCTTTAAGCATACAGAGAAAGTGGGTAGTTTTTTGTTTTGATTGGTCGAGAGATATGGTCCTATGGTGTTGGAAGGTTCTTTTTGTTTGGGACGTGGGGCATGTGGAATTCGAAGGGCCATTAGAGGGCCGGGGATGTGTCTTCTGTGGGCGTCTGGGGATTTATTGCCTTTTAATTTTAGTCTCCTTATGAGATTCCATTTGAGAAAAGGAGGATTCCCACTTCTTTTGTCATGAGAATTTCTGATGAGAAGCTTAGAGGATTATAATTTTCTTCTACTCAGGAGAAATATGGAGAATAGATTTCCTTTTGTGAGGAAAGTTCTGCTTTAGACTTCAAAAGAAGAAGGTCCTCACCTTCTTAACTTTCGCTTCGTTGGATCCCCTTATTTTCAGATTTAGAAAGCAAAAAAAATTAGGTTGTTCCAGCCACATCCTTTTATTTTCTCCCGTAATTAAACTTTTTATTAGACTCAAATAGTTGTACCAAAAGAACTTTTGTCATATCTCACATCTTTCTTCCTCTATATTTCTTAAACTTATTTTCTAAGAATGTATCCTATGTAATCCAAGTCCAACTTCGAACTTCCATATAAAAGACTTCACCTCATTATTCCAAAAAATCAACATATCTTTTCACTAACCAAAAATACTTTCCCCTTCTACAAAAAAAAACTCTTCTGAAATACTCCTAAGTATCTTCGTATTATTATTTTGTAACGTATTTTTTTAATGTTAAACTTTGAAAAAAGTTAACAAAAGAGAAGCTCTTCTTCATCGTTTCTAAAAAGAAAGAAAGCTCTTTCATAAAAAATGATTAATATTCATCCAACATCCTTTCATGTGAATTCATTTGGATACTTACTTTTATTTCTAGGAACGCAAAAAATGTAACAATCTTAGGATTACTTTTACTTTCACTTTCTTTGTACATAATTAATTTGATGCCTTTTTCAACAAACCCAAATGCTTAACTTTATACTTTAAAATTTCCTTTTGATGACAGAAAGTTGATAGCAAATTGTTATAACAATTTTGTTACCATTGCAGATTAATAACAAAATGAAGACAAGGGTTTCAAGATTTTTCCACGAAAGATTTAATAATCAATGTTGTTCTTTTTAACAAAATCATCCTTTAATATAAGGATGTGTTTTGTTCTTATTTGTTTCATAATTTCAGTTCATTTAATTATTGTGTAGAAGCATTATCTTCAAAATGCATTCAAACTATTTATACTATCTCCGAGCAATTCTGGACAACTGGTACCATCTGTGGTAAGAGTCAATTTCTGTAGAGTTGCCATTTCTATGTTTCGGACTTGTTCTATGTAAACTCTTATCCTTGTTAAAATGCAGTGGTCGTTCGAATTTTCATGTTTGAAATTTTAGAGCCATGTATCTGAGGTGGACTTATTGAAACGTGCATACCATATTTTTATAAGTTGATGTTGGAAGCATGAGATCTCAGTTGCATGAGTAGAGTATATGCGACAGGTGGAAGAGTCCAGTTATTTTTTTGGGTTTGAGTAATGGAGACAGTCTTGAGGAGAAAGTTAAGATGGGAACTTCAGTTATATGGTGGGTATTAGGAATGGTGGCTCAGAGAAGATAAAAGTGAGATTAGGGTGAACATGTGTTTTTGATTCGGTGGTCTACTTCCTCCTTAGTTTCTCCTTGGACACCACTAAAATACACCTGCTTCATTTCTCTCCATTATTATTCGGATTTGATGAACTTTTACATTCGGATCTTCATTTTCCCTTATTGCTCAGATTTCAAGTCACTTTCTCATTATTAAGAAAAATCGAGAATACTTTCACGTTTCATGAGATTTTTTTGGCAATGAAGTTGTTATAAGTCAACCCTTTATAAATCGATAAGAGGAAGGTGATCTTACTAAAATATTTTCACCACCTGGATTCTATGTTCTGGTCCCCGCGGACAAAACTTGAGATGATATTCAAAACTTTCTCTTTTAAGGGAAAGAAAAGAAGGAAGAGAAATGGAATGTTATGAAAGGAAGAATGTTGTGATTCCTTAAAATTGGAAACAGACCGGGAGAACCAAATCTGATGAGCGCATTAGCCTTTATTACAATCGGTGACGACTATGATACTGAGAAAACGACATAAGGAAAAAGAAAAGAAGGGTGCCTCTATTTTCCCTATGCTTTTTTCAAAAGTGAATTTTCAGAGTCTACGAACTGTTTTTCTCACTCGTTTCCGATTTCTTCTTTCCCTGGGATCCATCCTAACTTCCGTTCCTCCTCACTTTCTCTCTCCTCTTATCTCTTAAATTCAATTCTAAAGTTCTCTTTCCTCCGTCGACATGAATCTAACTCAATTCCAGTCTTCTACAACCCAGTTACCCACCCCCTTCTATTCTTTTCCCCGCATTTCATTTTTTACCTTTCTTAAAACTTCATTAAAATCTTCTATATTCTTATCCTATATGCAGATGACATGGAAATGAAGAACTTAAAATAAGAACAAAGAAAAAGATTTAAATCTTATTATTTATTTTTTCCGCTTTTTAAAATTCTAAATAATTCCATTTACTATTCACTTTCTTCATTCACTTCTTTACCAAATATTCTTCACTATACTAAAGTTATATTAAACCGTATTCACTTCCAAAATTTACTTCTTGGTTTTGTCAGTAGAGTAAATTTTCTAGATGACAGAATTGGACTTCCTATGGAATTGTCATTTTCTTTAAAGTCATCATTACTTTCCCTTGTATGCACATTAGAGAAATCTTTCTTTTTTTCCAGTAAATTGGCTTGTAATTTGTATATGGTGAGTCTCTTGGGCTCAGTATCCTTGACAACAGAGTGACACTAGTGACCCCCTGCCTCATAAAATGTATCCGAAAGAGCCAATTTGGCCGCTCATTTCAGCTTGGTTCGAGGTTTATGTGTTTTAATTTCAATGACGGAGGATTTGAAAAGCCGCTCATAAATTCCAATCATTTTCCTTTCGAACAGCCGACGGGGGTAGGCTTACCATAATAAAAATCCTTTGTATCTCAACTGGACTCACAAGAAGGATAGAAAGGACACAAAAAAGCAATACATAAAGCTCTAAAACTTGACGAGAAGATACACGGGCGAAAAACTAGAAAATGATCTACTAAACCTAAATAACGCTTTGGTCTGCATTCTTCTTTGTCCGTGGCTGGAAGAGCGAGCAGTAACGTAATCATCAAAGCAGCTGGTTTTCTCCGCTGCACTATTATTTTTGAAAGAGAAAGGAGAGAAGGTGATGCTTTTGGCTGATGATGATGGATCATCTTTTCTTTAGAAGAGAAGCTGCCCATGCCTCAGTCTCGTCAGTTTTTTTATTTTCTTTTGAGCCGTCTATCACATCCTACGGACAAAAGAGAAGCGAAATTTCACTCTTCAAGAGAAAGTCAGGAGACTGTTGTAACAGGTTGAGAGGTAGGTAACGGTTTCTTGGTTCCATGCTTGGGGCCTGATGAGGAGAAATGAATACATCCGCCTTTTTTCTGGTTAAGCTTGACACTTTTATTGTTCCCAACTGAATTCCATCTTTCTTAGCTCTAACTCCCAACCCCACAACACAACGCGATCTTTGAAACCTTTTCTTTCTAAAAGTAAGGAAGAGTCAGGGTCTTAATTGGGTTAATTTGTTAACTCTTTTGTTAAATCCACTCACGCACTGACTCCATCACCAAAGGACTCCTAACTTTACTACTGACACAAACTCCATGTAGCAAAATAGTATAACATCAAAAAACAAAGGAGAACAAAAGCATTCTTTTCTCTTTTCATTACTTTTTATTTAAAAAGTATTAAAAAAAAGTACTGTGTTAAAATATTAAAAACTTTTAACATTTTTTCAAAGCCGAAACTTCACAATATCTTATACTGGAAAAGTAAAAGAGGCAACTATGTTTTTTATCAGTTGGGGGTCAAAGTTAAAGTATTGTTTATTTTTCTTTTCTGAAGCGTGTTTTAAAAGCATGAAAGTATTGTATGTAGGTTCTAAGTGTGAAAGAGTCTGTTTCTGGCATTATTAAGTGAAGTTTTTTTCATGTTTACTCTCCAAAATTTCTCTTAACTTTCGCTTTTAAATTTTCTCCTCTTTTGTGTTTTCCACTATGAACTACTTCAAGAGAATATTGAGAAAAGAAGAAATGAGTTTGCAATATGGTTCTGGAATCATATAAAAGAATTTCTGTAGAGTTTATTTTCATTGGATGATGTTAAAAGAAAAACGGTATTAGGAAAAGACCCCCCTGTTTTCTTTTTCCTTGCCAAAAAGTGACAAGTGTGACGGGAGAAGTTATTTCGCTTAGTGGACGGAGTCCTGAAACTACTTCTGTTTCTTATTTCTTATTAAGATTTAATGAATCCTGGGGGGCCGTTTTCACAGAATTCAAACTCTCCCTACAGTTTCACAGACAAGAAGATATCCGCATTCAGAATTTAATCTTTTCAGAAATCTCAAAATTAAAACGGAAGGAAAGAGAACTCTTCCGCTTCTAAAATACTTTTGAACTTTACTTTCTTGATTAGGTCACTTGGGAAGATGACTGCTGGAAAATATTAAGTGTCAGTGAAATTTTGTTAAATTTTTATAAACTATTCCTTTCTCGTGTTTTAATAATTTAAATGCTGTTTCTTTTATACTCCAAATAATATTCGTGATTAAAAATAAAGTTGGTAAAACGAAGTTACTATAGAAAATAAAATATGTATTAGTTAAAGTTGGTTTCTATAGGATAAAAAATGTATAAGTGTTAGAAGTCATGTTAAAAGTCTTGAAATGTGATATTACACGATATGCAGAACTATGACACGTATCCAATTTTAGAGGAACAGTTACTCTATTTTTTCAACGCCTTATTTCGATAAATGAAGAATATTTCAGTAGGTTTTGAATTTTTAAAAAGAATTCTTATTTTCGTATACTATATTTTTGATGGGCACATTTTGTGTTTGTAATAATTTTGTTGTGACGTTAGGCTCCTTCATTAAATTCTCCGGATCTTGAAAGTGAGGACTTTCTCATTTTCTCTGTCGCACTTCCTCTCACTTTCTCCTTTACTTTAAGTCAAGAGAAAGAGAAAAAACTAAGAGGAAGAGAGCTGAGCGAAGAGAGGAGATATCTAACTTATTCAAAAGGAACAGAACTTAAGTTGACGTGAATATGGGGAAACTGGGAAATCAACCTCCGTACGTTACGTACTCAGGAACACGGATACCAAAAAAATAAGAAGAAAAACTTAGGCCCTCTTTTCAAGAGACAGAAGGAGCGGAAATGCCCTCGGCAACTTTCTTCCTGCTTTCACTCACAGTACTTTCTCCTCAACAACACTCTCATGATTGGTCCTCCCAGATTCAGCATCTCTCCTTCTTCTCTTTTTCTCTTACATTTTTATCCGCATTTAATATAAAACGTCTGCTCTTTCTTAACTTTCTCTTCAGAAACTGTCTTCCAGTATCATCTCTTTTAAACGAAATCGTCTCTGACTCCATTGAAGAAAAAAGAAAGATAAAAGGATGAGCCTTAAATTCATACCACCACAGAAAGAATTCCCAATTTTCTATCCAATATGTATTCAATTCCAACAAATGTACAAAAAAAATTCTCAAATTATAATATTCAGACTTGCTCTTTATGATCACTTCACAATCATCTGGGTTCATTTCACATTCCGACGGAACGACGCTATCACTAAAATTGGAATCGGGATAAGGGAAACATAGCATAAGCTTACGATTTGCAGATCATGTCTACCAAGTAACGCCCTGACTATTAAGTACACGGTTTTTGGTATAAAATTCATTTCGCATGTTGTATTAAAAGAGATGTAAAGTAACGTATATACTGAATATAACTTTGATAACTTTAGCCCGTGCATGCTTGGTCAAACAAATATTTTATTAAGAACCAACTTATCAACGTTAAGAATAATCTATTTGTTTACTTCTTTCGCAAATCCTTCATAAGCGTATACATTTTCGTACTCTGAAGTGTGACTCCCGTCTGTCAGTCACTGAAATGACTTTCATTTCTATTTACTCCTCCTATTCTGAGTTGACAATGACAACTGAGAGATAAGGATAGTATAGACACATTTAAGAAACCGGGGAGCTTTTTACTTAAAGTGATCCCTGTTCTCAAGAATGAGACCACTTACCCTTCTTCTCTCATCTCAGTTTTCAATTCATTGTCTCTGGCGTCAAGTGTCAAGAAAGAAAGTTAAAGTGCGTTTCGTTAATAAAACTGTAGAATAGAGACTCACTCAACTGGGACATTCTTTCCACTTAAAAGCAAAAGAGTGCTCTCGAACTTTTCCAAGTCCAGTTTTCAACTATTCCTTTGTTTTCACTTCTCGTTTGAGTAACTCGATAGACGTTCATTCCTCTTACCATGTCCTTTTGAACTGATTTTCTCATCCATTTTCATGGTAAAAAACTTTCTCATGCATTCAAACATGGAAGAGGTGTTTTGGACGTTCATTTCCAATAGATGGATCAAAGCAAGCAGTATTTCTGCAATGATAAATCTCAATAATTTATAGTAATCCACAGTATTGGCCTCTTTTTTTAATCTAGCTGGTTTGGTTAGGCGTTTTAGTACATACTTGGATATTTGTAATAAAATGTTGGACGTTTACGAGAATTTGTAATATGTTGGATGAGTCTCTTCTGTTCGAACAATGAGGAGTTTGGATTTGGACGAATGAAGTAGGAATGGAAGAGGGGGCTCTGGGGAGTCATTGAATTAGCATGGAACCATTAAATGGGGTAAAGTGAGAAAGTGAAAGTCCATATAAGTTACATCCGAAACACCACCATTGTTACTGCCGTATAAGAAGAGGATTCTAATCCCCATATTCACCAAATCCCAGTAGAGAAAGAGAACCACTCAAAGTCCTAACGACTCACCCACCACCACCACGACCACCAGCCAACACATTCCAAAAAATAAAGGAAGAAAAATTTCAAAGTACTAAATAAATAAAAGAAAGAGAAAATCGAATTTTGAAAAGGGATTTTATAACAACTTTCACGCTTTCATGGCTCCATTTTCTTCATAAACCTTCTAAAATAACAAAGAAAAATAAAGTTCCACAATACATCAAAAGAGTTTCTATTCTTGGAAAAATATTCACTAAATATTAAAGTCACTAAAAAATGTCCAATTTTGAATTTCTACTATACAGTACACATGTTCACTCATTTTCAAAATTATGTAACCAAAATAAAACACAACTTTTGGGAGTAAAAGTAAATTTTTCAATTCAACAACGTTTGTCGATTGTGTGTGTGACAGGAAAGTGAGGGGAGCTACCCGAATTCTTGAGTAAAGTGAAAGCTGAATACTACGAAGTCAATCTTGCTATTCAAATGTTGAGAAAGATCTGAATGGAAATAATAGCCTTTCAGAACATTACATGAAAGCCAACTTTCTTCTTGCAATACAACTAAATCAGTCATTCGACATTTAACCGCAGAAACTTACTAAAATTTACTAGGAAATAAGAATCTTAAAGAAGTTTTGCTGATGAAATGCTGTTTTTAAGCCCACTGCGTCAAAAGCATGATCGTATTGTTTGATTACAAGATTATATTTCATAATCAAACTTAAAACATGCATACATTAATTGCATTAAAAGCTCAACTTATAAATTGAACCTGTATGAAAACAAAGTAAATCAGGCATTGGTATAAGCGTATAATTTGATCTAAAACTTAAAATGATTCTAATTAAAAAGAGTTTTTATGATGATCATAATCAGAAAGAGGAAAAACTGTTCATGATTTGAAAAAAAAGAGTTGGGAAAGCTGAGTGAAAGCAAAGCTATTAGAGTGTTATTTGAGTGAATGTAATGAGTCCGTGAGTTTGTTTAATGTAATTTGTGTCATTCTGCCTTAGCTCGTGTTCTCAAATGTCATTTTCCGTCTCCGTAATTCATTACTTCCCTCCGAACTCCCTTCATTTGCATTTTTCTCCAAGTTTTTTCAGGCTTAAAAAGTTTTTGCAATGAAAAAGGAATAAATTAGGTTTCGTATAAGTTGCATGTTCAATTCAGTTTAGAGTAATGCGGGTGTTCCTTTTTATTCACTCGTCTCAATGTCGTCTCTCTGACAGAAGTGAAACTTCCTAAGGGAAAACCAACATACATAAGAATCAACTTTTACTTTTCCAACACAAGTGAAAGCAAAAGGAAAGAGAAGTCCTTTAAGTGGTCGCACCCAATGTAATCTAAACCCCACCCTACTCATTTTAAATTTTCAATGCTTATTTTGAAAAAAAAACTAGAGTAGGTCAATATTGAAGAAAAATATTCAACAGTGCAAATATAAATGTGGAACACCAACAACTGATACTTTAAAAGCTGGGGAAAAACTTTTTGTTACTTCTTAGCATTGTACAGGCTTAAAACCCACAAAATCGAACTAACCACCATAACTTCATTTTTAGTAATTCTTTTTTATGAAAGAAAGGTACACATATTTCTCTTATTACTAAAAGAGAAGCCTCTAATTAAATTCTTAATTAAACTTCAACTCTACTATTTCTAAAACTTAAATTTACACTTTGAACTTATATTATTTAATTACATGTTTAAGACTACGCCCGTAACTAAGGGCTTTTAGAGCTAACTAACGAAGTAGGAGTGACGCTTGGTATTCGAATTATCCCGCCCAAGTATTTGAATTCATATAATTTAATTTAATTGACAATTATATTCGTTATTCACCAAACACTAATTAAAAATTTTTAGCTTTGTTGATTAAATTTTTTTTACAAACACAAACCTAAGAATATAAAAAATATTTATTTTTCTCATTCATTATATTACAATATATAATTGTTTTAGTTTCTGCATTAATTTCTTAGCCTAGGAGCCTGAAACATGAATTTTAAAAGCATTTTAGCTTGCTTTGAGCCTTATTTACTTTCTCCGAAGTTTGTTCCAAACCGCAATAAATGCCACATCAAGTTTAAATCTTAAGTTTAGATTATAGGGATTATACCTTAGCAGCATATATTTTGTATTTCTACTAAATAGAAGCTACAATACAACTAAATTGGGTATACATAGAAAATTTAAACTCTTGAAAGAAATATTACTGTGAGAATTTTTAAAGTATCTCTTTAAGTTTTACGATTTAAGACAACGAACTTGAGCATCTTTTAATAGTACTTAGAAGTACTCAGGTGTTTAATTTGTTTTTGCCTTTTGCTAAAACAGACCAGAGAAAAATTAGAAAGAAATTCAGAAAGTATGCTTTAAAGAACCACATTAATTCATTCTGGGGAGCTATTTTTCTTAAGATGAAGAAAATGAATGAATGAGTTTTCTGCCTGACTAGTTACGTCCCTTTAATTTATTAAATCGTAAGGGATCAAAAATGGTGGCAAAGAAACAACCACAAGACTTTTGAACTCTTTCAGTCAAAAAACTCCCAGCGTCTAATTAAACTTTAATGGGTCATTTGGCAGGTTAGGGTTACGCTCATGTCACTCTCTACTGTAAACTAAATTAATTTCTAACTTTTTTGTATCGAATTCTTTTCTCTTTTTAGAATTCTTCGGTTACCCAGCAGAAGTCTAAAAATCTTGAGTCGTTTCATGTACAAACGTTCTCCCAAAGGTGAGGAACTTTTACTTTTTTTAATTAGAAGGTAAAGCTTTGTATTTGTCTCATCGGCTTAAGTGTAACTTTTTTCTTGTAACTTTTAACTCCGACCGAATGACTTCGAAAATCATGTTGGGAGTTGAGGCACGTAGAAAACTTTCCTATTTTCTATTTTTTTTTTTATAAAATAAAGTTTTCGGAGCAACATCAAGCCTTCAGGCATAAAACCTTACCAAATGATATCTTTTTATTATATTGAATTTTCCTTTTATATCTTCAGTTTTTAAAATTAAACTTTTCTTTACTGCTCCCAGTATGTTTATTTTGAGTTGGATGCCACTGGTGGTGGTATAATTTTTCTCAGAAATGGACTACAACTTTCTGGGATATGTCTTTCTTTCCAATGGTATTCTATGAGTAGATAGACTCAAGAAAAAGAGATTGATGTTTAGTTTTATAGAGACAGAATTTCTGTCATCATCTCCCTTTTCTCTTTGCACGGGTGCTTAGTAACAGTGTACTGGGTTAGTTTGGGTGGCTTGGTTGTTGAGAGAGAAAGGAAAGAGAAAATTATGGGTGAACCAAATGGTATTTTTTATCTCCGTCTGGCAGAAAAAAAGAAAACGGAGAGAGTTGGTGGGAATCCGGTTAATTCCCATATTGAAAGTGAGACAAAGTCAATAATGTCTTCTTCGTTTTTATTGGAGAGAGAGCCAGGGGTCCCTAGTTCTAAAGTTCTTTTACTAAAAGAGAAAGCATGCATGTATGGGAAGGGAGCAAGAAGGTGACGGAGCTCCAACGGAGCGAGAAATCCCACTACGTTCGCTCCCGTTCTTTTGGCTTTCCTTGGCTGGGAAACTGAAGTTCACACTTTCTCTATACGGTTCTTGAATCCCGGGAGCCACTTCTTGAGACAAACGACTTCATTCCCCACCATCTATTATGCATTATTGTTCCTCTTCTTCTTACAGATTCAAAGGAACAAAAGGAATCCATTGAAATCAATCCCTTTTTATCTCAACACCACTCTCACATACGCCGCATTACACAATTTAAACCAAAACATTAAAATCATTCCTTACGCCCACACATGCAACATCCATTAACCTTTCTCTTGCTTTATGAATAAGGAAACCACATATATAATGTCAAAATGCTTCTTGTTTCACGAGAAAGTTGTGTTTCTTTCCTCATTAATAAAAAATGTTAAGACTTAGAAATCATATACCTAGGCCCAATTTTGACATTTATACCAGGAGTCAATGTAAAGTTAAAGTACCTTCCGTAGAAAGTCTATTAATGTAACATGGATCAATCACGAGAGGATATTGTGACTTGCGTTGTTAATTTCTCAATTAGGTTTTAAAGATTTTTAAACAAAAATTACTTTTAAATTAAACAAGTTTTGGATTTTATTCAACTACGCTGAAACGAAGCAACCAAATTATCATCTTCTGATCAATTCAAAATATTCAAGAAGAATCTTTTGCATCAGATTAATTATATTAAACACAACAATAAATTCCTAACTCTGAACTTACATATAAATTCCTTTGGATTTGATAGAACTTAGGAGAAAATGTAGCTGGCTGCCTTTAAACGAATGAAAAGGTATACTACTATCTTTAAGTATTATTGTGACATTTATTAAAATGATCATAAGTTTTGTTTGTTATGTAAATTAAATTATAGGGTCCATTGAAGAGTGTTCCTTTTGTTTCTTGATAGAACCTGGAGGGAATGAAAATGTGCGGAAGTTGATGTTGGGAGAAAGTGAAGGGAGACTCATGACGTCGCATCCCAATCCCACAGCCTCCCTGAGATTAGATACACTTTCTCTTTCTCTGTTGTCGTTTTACTTTCAGTTCTCGCTCCCTGCCACTCTCTCTTTTCCTTTTTGTTTTCACCACATAAGAAAGGATCTTATGCATCGATTCTTTCCAACGTCTGAGCTTAGTCAAATGAGCTTCCGCTCTTCTTACCACAGCATCCACCCTGGGCAGCACTTCCAGCGAAAGGCTAAAGATCACTGCTTGGCTATCTCAAATAATATCATTCTTATAGGAATGTTGTGCTTCAATGCACGTTTGTACTTTACAATGGCACGTGTTTCGATCCAAGGAAAGAATGTTGGAATCCTTCTGTTGATTGGTTCGAAATCTCATTTTGAGGTTTTCTCTGGCTTTTGCTTGAGAAAATTTTCTTTGGCTTTCCCCTCTTTCTTCGTTATGTGTTGTGGTTGTCCTGATGTCTCGCGTGGTTGTTGTCGTCTTGACTTTTCCGGACGTGAACGAGGAGTGAATGGGCTACTAATGGCTTCACTTCCTTCTCTTCTATCACTGATTGGCTCGTTTCTTTCTCTCCTTCCGTTTCAGCAAAATAAGCAAAAACTTCTAGTTTCATAATAAGCTTCAAATTAAGGGTGCGAAACATTACATTTAGCATTGATTCCGTTGTTTCCTTTTCTGCGAATCCATTCATAAAAACTTGATATAAGTGAAAGTGTTTCAGGTGAAAGCTTACAGCATAGCTAAGTTTCTTTATTTAGAAAAGGTAAAATTGTATGATGAAGAATACTTTTAATTCTTGAATGGGCGTAGAGTTTGTTTATAGTATTTTATGCTTCCGGTTGAAATTTTGATAATCAGAGAAGGGAGGGTCAGAAGACAGGAAATCAAATCCGGGATTTCCGTCGTCATGAGCGGGAGGCTCTTTTACTCGCTAATTACCCCTTTTGAACCTGAATTTCCTGAACCTTTAATTTCGTCCACGTTCAACCACTCCCCGACATTGAATGTCACCATAACCATATCGATGTAAGTTAGAGGAAAAGTAAGAGAATTCAGTAAACGATCCAAAATTATAGGATCAAGCAAAATACACAAATAAACTGCAAATGAAATCAATTCCAATTCCCTTTTAATTAGAATCATACATTTCATTCCAGTGATTTTGGGGATAATGAAGATTAATTACATTGTGCGTGTTAAGTATAAATAGATTTGGAATCACCACAATTTAATTAAGTTCAAATATTAAATTTTAAATGTATTTGAAAAAGATTATTAATCCATTCATAAAAGTAATCATGGTTTTTTCAAATTATGCTCTTAATGAAAGAAATTTGGAATTAAATCGTATTAAAATGAAATTTGTGAATACATATGAATAATTTAATTGACCTTAAGCCTAATTTCTGCTAAAGAAAAAGCGTCTGTTAGGATGTTAATTGCGTAACTGGGTCAATGAAATGAAAGCTCTTCCGTGGAATTCATTAAATTTTCACAGGACGATATGAAATGCAAGGTTCCTGGAATTTGTCATCTTTTGTTAGCTCATTTAAAGTGACTCCATTCATTCATTCCATGAGTTGCTTTAGTGCTTTGGAAATTAAAAAGATTACAATCTACTCGTAAAACTTGTCTTGTGATAATGAAGAAATTTCATTTACTTTCTCTTATTGTATCCATACTTCTCACGGCAAACGTAAAATCGGTAAATTAATTAATTTTAATTATTATTACTCTGACTTTAATCTTGAGGAATGTTAACTGTATTACGACCAGATGAGAACAATGATGGGTGAACCTTTAAATCCTGGAGACTTTGAAAAATCATTTGATATTGGTATGCCATACATCATTCTTTCTTATGAAATTGTATCGTATTTTTATTTTTCTTCCTTATAATTAAAGAAGATGAGTTACCAAAAGATGAATTTGAGGATGGTACAGCAGAGGATATTAAACCTGATAAAATACATTCGAAAATATTTCTGAAGGCTGGAAACGAAGTTAGAAAAACAAGATTATGGCACCGTGGGATTGTACCATACCTCCTTGACAGTTCATTTTGTGAGTCCTGAACCTTGATTAGCTGACCAAAGGATGTATTGTCTATCATGACCTTGATCATTTTTCTTTTGATGGGTATTATTGGCTAGCACAATCGGATCGATTAATGATAGCTAAGTCCGTGTCCATCTTTCATGAAGTGACATGTCTTCGACTCGTAGCTCGTGTTGCTGAGAAAGACTATGTCGTGCTTAAAAAGAGCCCAGATTCATATTGTGCATCAAATGTCGGTTTACAAGGTGGGAGACAATCGACTTCACTTGGACAGCGGTGTATTGATGCTTCTGGAAGCACTGTTCACGAATTTATGCATCTCATTGGTTTTCAACACGAACAATCCAGAGAAGATCGAGATAATTATGTCAATGTGTTCTTTAAAAATATTCAATCAGGCATGACAAAACTGGTATAAATGAAAAAAGCTTCCATTCTTTGTTTTAATTTTTGAATGCATGATCTCAGGAGCTGATGTCAATTTTCGAAAGATGGATGCTTGGGTAAATAGACTTGGACCCTATGATCCTAAATCCATTACACATTACTCTAATTTTGCATTTTCCAAAAATGGTCAACCTACCATCGAATGGAAACCAAGAGCATTAAAGCTTGGTCAACGATTAGGTCTTACTCCTGTGAGGTTTGATATCATATATTCGTCTAATTTTCATCTTCACGTAATTTTTTGCGTTTAATTGTAGCATGACATTGATAAAATCAATCGAGCCTACAATTGTACCAAAGGACACAAAACGAATCTAAAATACGCTTTTAGAAATAAAAATCGTAAATCGCATATAGTAAAATAATGTAAGGATTTTTTATGGTTTTATATTTATTGTAGAAGGAAATTGTTTTGATTTCGATCCTGCATATTGTGGACTTTGGAGTAGGATGGGTCATTGCGTCAAGAGTCCGATGTTCATGACTGTGTCGTGTCAAAAGACATGTGGGAAATGTGGTACGTACGTGTGGTTAGGAAGAGTTGTAGCCTGGTCCTGACTTGTGATTGGTTGAATTGAATTTTTAGAGATGGGTTGTGTTGACATGAGGAAGGAATGCTTGAAGTGGACACGGAGAAACTACTGCTTTAAATTTCCAGACTACATGCTCCAATATTGCAAATACTCGTGCGGAATTTGCAACTAATTTAATTATTTTTGTAGTTGAGATTATAAGAAGAATCAATAAATAAGTCATTAGGAGGTCTTAGGTGACAAAGAGCGATTCGAAACACATTGATCTTTGAAAAGATTTTTAAGTTAAAATTAGAATGAAGTACTTATATACTGCAAAGTGTCTGTGTTGGATGAAAAGCCAGGGAATTGCTGAGTCATATCACTTTTTGATAAAAGTGAAAGTATAAGTGGCCCAGGGTGGGGGCTCTTTTCCTTGAGTGTCATTAAAGGGACGAATTCCTTCCGTTCTATGTCTCCAAATAAGTGATCAATATTCAGAAGTGGTTCAAAAGAGGAATTGTCACTGTTATTTCAAAACTCCTTTTTTAGATTAAATTCGTCGCATTCATTTCAAACTTCAAACTAGGCAGACTACAAAAGGTTATTTATAACCTATTCTGTCCAAAAATTATCAATTTCATTTAAAATTAAAAAATCAAAATATAATTTTTTTGAGCAGCCCCACAACAACCCCGACTTCGAACTTGGAATTCGTTCAAAATAATTTTGTATTGTGCATTGAATTTTTTTTTAAAAATGAACAGAAATAATTGTTCATTCACAAATTTTTTTTTACAATTTTTTTTAAAAATCAACGTCTTTTCATGTGATTTTTTTGAAAATGAGCAAAGCTACTGACAGAAGGACATGATGAATACATAATCCCGAATTCGGGCTACAAATTGGAATTGATTAATTATTCCACTCATACTTTATTTCATAAATCATAAATCTATCCCTAGGATCCGATTAGGCGATTAAAATTGCAGCAATTAGATTTGACAAACTTAATTGTGTGTTGCATTAACTTTTGTTATAAAGTATTATACTTCTTTGAATTTATTTAATTTGATTAGTGATACCTAGACACTGTTTTTTATAACTCAAAATCTGTAAAAACTTCCTGTGATTCGGATAATTATCTGTGACGGTGAGAATTTACGACTTGAAATCTACTGAAAATGGATGTGTATCATAGTTTTCTACGGCGAGTTAAGCTTTGCCATAGTTTGAGTTGAGTTTTCTTTTAACTTTCTCCAAAAATTGAGAGACAGAGAGGAAAGTTTTCTCCAGATATTTTTAAACAGTTGCAGTGTGAGTGGGTTTGTGGGTAGTGCGGGTGCAGGCAGATGCGGTAGTCAACTTTTCTTTAAAGTAAAATGGACGACGGTTTCATTCATTCCAAGGACAACTCGGTCATTAAATTACTTTTCCTTTTGAATTCTAATTCAATTTAATTTTCAAAGTATTCTTCAATTTTATTCTGACTATTAATAAGATGTGTATTTATTCATATTACAGCATACACGTTTATGAGATTCCGAATTCGACTTTGATATTCTCCGTTAATTCCTTTTGTTTTATTTAACCTCAAAAGCTGTATAAGGTGACGGTTTTAATCTGAGTTTTTGCGTTTTGTTGGTTAATCCTGGATTACATGAACTCAAGTTTTATGACTTTTCCGTTTGAATTACGATGTTCTAATTAAAACTTAGAAATGAGGCTTCATCTTCTTTTCATACCATACATACAAGAGAAGTCTTCTATTTTGATCTAAGTCATGAGGAAGGTTGCAATCGAGTTAGTTTGTTGAATGTTAATAAACCGCCTGTATAGTCTAAAACAGGGATGATTATTTTGCAGATTAAGGACCTCACTATAGTAATAATAAGTTAGTACAAAAAATTCATCTTAACTTTGCTTTTTTTCACGATAAATTCCCCAATCAAATTTTTAAGACTCATTCTAACAAATTCAAAAGGAAAAAACTGTCCAACAAAGTTCTCTTTGACAACTTTGAAAACGATACGCTTCAACATTTTAGAAATTAATTCGTTGCAGGAAATTACACTTTCTTCAAAGAAGAAAGTCATTCAACTCATCTTTTTGAAAAAAAATTTGTGAAACACGGTCACGATCGTTCGAAACTTCCTAATAGATCTGTTGAACAAAAATCCAATACTAATTTCAGGGATTGAATAAAAATAGGCTAGAATTAATTGCAAGGTTTAAAATATTTAAAAAAAAATTAGGTCAATTTCAGGTCAATATGTAGTTAAAATATTCAACATGTCATGTAATGGACAAATTGCTTATATGAACTTTTTAAATGAAGCGTACACAATTCTATTCCAAGAGCACTCTGTGAACGATAAGTCACATATGGATGAAACGTTAAAGTGTAAGTTCAAATGTCAACATTTGCTATACAAATTTTACACTCCGTTTACCAAAACTCTATTTCCGAACGACTTTTTCCTTACCTTTTGAGTTAGACTAAAGTAGAAAAAGAACATAAAAAAGAGAAAGAGAATGAAAGTAACTCAACGGATAAATATTTTTCATAATATGCATCAGTTCCAAAGAGATAGGAATATTGGAATTTCTATTACTTATTTAACTTATTTTTTTCGTTTAGTTTAACTCTGCCAGTCTTTGAATAACTTTTGAGTCAACTAACAAAACTTTTTCCGAAAAAAAAATCGGTGTAACTTTTCGTCTCCTTTTCAATTTTTTTCAATATACATTTCCGTGTTTTTAATTTTATATTGGTAAATTATAATGCTTTTGGATAAAGAGCTGAAGGGGTCTTAACTTTTGAGGCTAGTGACGCATACGTACTAAAACTGGAATTGTATATACTTTCGAGAGATGTAGTAGAGCGGAAATGATGAGAAATGTGATAATTTTGTTTGATTTGTATTTGATTTACGATTGTGGGTGAATTTGTGAATTTTGAATCAACTGTAGTGAATAAGGAAAAGGACGAAACAGACGGAGGTAATAGAAAATGCAAATAAGAGATTAAACTTCAAATCCAGCGAGAGACCATAAGCATAAATCAAGAGGAAATCCCTCTAACCTCTGAAATCTACTTTCTCCATCCCTGAAAATGTGTCAATTTAATAAGAGCTAAAAACTTCATACAGAGAAACCCATTGGTTAATACTTTTCTCATATGAACATACTCTGGAAAATATTTAATAAAAAAGTTCTAAACTATACTTATCAAAACATGTCAGGTGATTGAATCATAAAAGTTATGGATCGGATACCTACCTTCCTTCTACCTTTTACCTAAACCTACCCTTTTCTGTATACTTTCTCCTTTTCCTTTAGCACATTCGCATTCCTATTAGAAAAGTTCTCACATTTCTTCCACTTTCAAATATTTTATGTTATTACCACAAAAATGGGTTTAGCTTTAGAAGTACTCTAAATCTTGAGTTTTTTTATTACTGGTACTTTTTACTCTGATGCTTTTATAGCTGTGTTGAATTTAAAAATTCAAAATCATTGCCAATTTTTAGTTCCATAAGCTTTCTGTCTGATTTTTTTCTAGCGTTATTACCACATTCATAATCCTATGAAAAAGTGAATAATTGATTTCTAGGTGGTTTATAACGATAACAATCATTCAGCAGTTACTGCATGAATTTTAAGAAATGATAATAAAGTTAAGGGTTTCATAATCTTTTGAAAAAGGTCTTATTTTTCAACGCTTCTTTCAACAAAAAAACATGATTGCGCATTACTACAATTGTTTTGTTTCTTTTAACCTAATTTTAATTAATGCTAATAAAAGCCGAAGGAAAGCTCGTAAGTCTGTATCGGCCTGTAGCAGGCGCACAACTAAAATTTTAAGCTAAAAAGGCGTTAAACCAGCGGCTAGTGCTATTCCAATAATATTAGTTAGATTCAGATTGAGTTGTCTCCAGTTGTCTTATAACAAGAGAGCATTACTAAGTCTATTGATTACAGTATAATAAAAGGAAATTATATGTATCAACTTTATTTAAAGATATTTTAATTAAGTTAATAGAAAATTAACTTTTCCAAGGTTTGTTTAATATAAATAGTGTTTATTCAAATTCTTGTAATTCTTTGAATATGTAGAGTTGGTTCCCTTGGGTTAAGTAGTGAGACTTTTTGGTTTCTGTGGTTTGGGATTTGTTGCTTTCCTTTTAATTAGTTGAATTCATGAAGAATGAGTATCTGAGAATAAAACGAGAAAGAGGGGGGTGTCTTTTCTTTCTCCTTTGTTATTAAGCAGAAAAGAGAAAGTTTCACTTTCTTCTTCGTAGAAGGCTAAAGATGTGGTCTTGAACAAACATGTTACTACTCTGAAATGTTTTAGTTGATATACTCGAATTGGATCATAAAATTATGTATAAGATTATGGAGAGGCGTAAAATAATAGTAAAGGACACAGGCGAGTCCTTCCTTCCATAAATCTTTAACTATGGACACATCAACACAGCCCACCTTCCTCCCAAGGAATAAATCTCAGAATTCAGGCAGGAAATGAATAAAACAAAGCGATTCCTTTTCCCACTTCATCTTCTTCGGTAGAGAACCCACCAATCACATACTCCACGCCCTCTGAGAAACATAGGCCAATCACAATCCATATGATAAAAAAAGAACCTTACTTCTACTTTACAAGCTAAAAATTAAATTGGAAAGTTTAATAAGGAGAAAAGCTTCTTGTTTTTCAACATTTCCATCTTGCTCCTTCCTTCCGTCTTTTGAATTCAATTCCCTGGAGGTGGAGAAGGCTGGACGTATTTCCTTTAGTCAAAAGAAGGAACAGAAGGGGCCTTTAATTTTGCGTGTTGGAAGGGATACTACAGTATACCTTAATCTTTTCATGTTCATGAAAACAAACCAGAAGGATTCACATGATCAAAGTATTCAAAGGAACTTAGGTACAAAAGTGGAAGAATTGAATGAAAAACACCAGGTGTCATTTCTTAGAAAATGATCTTGGCTAAATTAAGTTTAAACCAAAATAAAGTTTTAATCCCTGTCAAATAATTTTTTTTTGAAAAATGTTAAATTTTGGTAAGATATGAAACAAAACGAAGTAGATTGAAATTAGTTTTTTCATACCAAAGTTATAAGTAAGTAGACCATTTACTTAATTATTTTATTTCAAGTTTCATAAAAGGTAAAAACTTTAAGAGCACTTGAGTCAAAATTGAATTGTTTTAGTAGATGAAAGATGTGTATTATGTGTTCAAAGAGAAAATCTTCTTTTGCTCTGTCATTCAGAAATGTAATTTTAAAAAAGAAAATATTTTCTTAATTTCCTTTTCAAATGTGTTGCAAGTAAAATCCTGAAGTTAAAAGCGTAAGACGTGCTTATATTGTTTTCTACAGGAATTTTGATGGGAAAACTTTGGTAGTTGGGGGTAGGTAGGTGGGAAATTGTAATTGTGACTAGGATATGGGTTCTGTTTTCTCATACTTTAATTCGTTTATGGAATAATGAGAGTTTGGATTCCAACTTTCCCTAGTTCAGGAAATTGTATTTTTCAAGACTTTTTCATTTCTCATCTCCTGTCACGCAGCAGACTTTCTCCTTTCCAAATCTTATACGTATTCAAGTCTCTTACGAAATCTTAACCAAAAGACTTTTTTGTTTTATGATCTTAGTGAAAGAAAGAGGTGGCTGGTGCCTTTGATTTATTGGTGGAGGGTGCCCGGAGGCTATTTTGAGAAGAGGAAGTGACAGAGAAAACAAACAGCTCAGATCATTAAATGTCACTTTCTTCTCCTTCTTTCACGAACAAGCGTAACAGGTTTCTGTCTTACTAAAAAAACAGCGTGAACTTAGTATGGGGTTGAAGAAAGTAATTCCAATGGGTATTTTGAAGTCAGGGTACAAGCCAATCCACTCCAAAAAGTGTATAGCAGTGAAACAGGCTGAATTTTAAAAATCCTGAAAATATTTGATTTAACTATACCCTAAAACATGACGCTTATTTGGGTTAAGGAAATTCAATAAATTATAATTCAAGATGAGTCGAACGTTTGATGTTGGAATTGTTTTTAGTTAATTTAAAAATAATAAGATAAGAAAATTAGGATTTTTATGAAAGTAAGAAGGGAGGTAGACGTTTTTAAGAGTTTGAAGTCTCACTTGGGGCTACTTCTCAGGTGAATTTATTAGAATGGATGAGAAGGGAGTAAAAAGGGATTCCTTGTTCCATAAAAATAAATAAAAACGAAGACTGCGAAAAAGTAAAGGGAAATTAGAGTTGGATTTATTCCATGGCTGCCGCTCTGTATCTACTCGAGCGTCTTCTGGTTCAGTCAAATGGAAGTGACAGGAGATGAAAGCCTTCATTTGAAAGGAACCGGCTGAAGGGAGTTCGCCACATTCAAACAACATGGATTCCATCCAGAGACCCAAATCTTAACTATTCCACTCAAACCATAAAACTCATCTTAGGATTGTCAAAACTCTACAAAAAGAAAGAAATATAAGCAAAACTGTGTATAGGATCCCACGCAATGAATTTTTCCCTTCTGTGAGAAGAAAATGTCGTAATAATATTTTTGTAGTATAAAAATTTCTGAAAAGGGAAGGATAATCCCCGGAAATATAATGCGATCAGGACGTATAGTGTACAAGTATGCATTATGTAACGTATTGATTAGATTATGTAATATTATTCCTTTCGCTTCAATTCACCATTGTAAACTTTAACGGATAAAATTTTATTATAACATACATTACACTTTCTTCGTGGTGAAAGTAATATGTATTTATTTGATTAAACTACAAATCAAAAACTGCAATTCTTTTTGGTTAATTATAACAGAATATTTTTATATTTCTCACTCATGTTGAAAGAAGTTTAAAGTCGGTTCCGTTTTGTTTAAAATTATTATACAAGATGTTTGAAAACAACGGAAGCGTTACATGAAAAGTTAGTAATTTTGATCGTATGAGATTTCGTTAAAACACGAGAGACACATGAGTCCGGATGTGAGATTTTGTATAAGTAATTATAAGTTGTTTCCGTATTTAATTTGAAAAAAAAGTAACTAAAACTTGTATTTTGATTCTCTTCTGTACATTTGTAAAAAAGAAAGTAAGTGGGCTATGTATTTTCCTATTGTGTTCTAGTAAGTACTATACAGTTAAGAGTATTTAGCTTCGTCTCCTTCTTTGGTATCTGCACCTGCGAGAGTTCTAATCGATGATCAAACTGATCCTTGTTTCCGTTTGCTTCAAGGCTTTCTCCTTCCTTCCTTTGGGGAAAGCCAAAGCAAATATTTCTTTCCTAATTTTCCTCTTCCTTTCCACTACCACCAGACTCTAGTAATGTTGGATCTCAATCAATTCGCTTAAGCTCCATCACCGAGATAAGCCTCTTTCGAAAACGTAAATTAAACTCTGGTCAACTGATTTTAAGTAAAATCTCAACAAGATACATTTAACAATGTAACGGCTCTTCTTCAATTTCTTTCTAAAATTGCAGACACACTCCGTATTACATTACTTTGAAATTAGATGTAGGTAAAATTGTTTCCGAGTGTATAAGTTTTTCACTTTACATTAAACATTTTTATTAAAACTTTCACTTATAATGTACGTTTCATATAATTTCAAGAAATGAATTAAACTATGATCTTAAAACAGAATTAAGGAAACTAGGCATCATTTTGGTTCCGCTAAAGATCAATGAATTTACTGTTAACATTTTTCCCCTCATTTGATGCACTTTGCTTTCTCCCAGTTCTTCTAAATATAATCTAATGTTTTTTCCTTAAGAATTTCAATTTTTGTAATAGATGTATTAGGTTGTGCTACTGTATTCTTTATGTATAAGCTTTGAGAGTCGTAGTTTTGTAAGTTTTGAGGGTGTTTTTTATGGTGGAGTATAATGTGAACCCTGAATCGTTTTGGTTCTAGAGTAAGAATAGGAAAGTTTGTTGTTTGGCTGCAGCGTCTGCTATTCGCTTGTGTAATAAAGGTTATTTATTCATTTGATGTCGTCAGGTGAGTGGATGCGTACGCGTGCTGCGGGATCTTCTGCTGTTGGATTAATAAGAAAGAAAGAACTATTGATTTGGTGAAAACAGATACTCTAAATCGACGCTTAGTTTCCTTCGTATTCTTTTTTCTTTTTGGAAGATCAATGTTGTAGAATTTGCTACCTTGGAATATTATTGGTGGGATGTTGAGCCTATGGCCATATTTTCCTTATATTCATAAAAGTAAATATTATAACAATTTCTGAATAAAAGAATTCATAAGTTTTCTTATTGAGGTCACTCAAATTTTCTGAGATAATATCTTATCTTCATAGGAAATAATACGAAGACTCTGGGTTTTTTTGTAAAAATGATAAATAAAAAATGCTCCTTCGATGGATAAAGGAATCAAAGTTAACCCATGGACTACTCTTTCGTTTTTATCTTCCTTGTCCTTTTTGACGATGTGTTACTTTCTCCTCACATCATCAGTCCAAGCTAAACTTACAAATTGTGTTATCTTGCCTGTACGAAGAAATCAAGAGCATAAATTCAATTCTTTTCCTAAAATTAGATTACATTTAATCATTCTAACTCACTATACGAATCTATAGGGTTTTCTTGAACCTGGAATAAACTATCACAATAGCATGAAAGAAAACAGTTTGAAACTTCAAATTGCATTTTCTTTAAGTGTATTTCTTGAGAATATTTATCAAAGTGATTTCCAGTTTCATTAATATTTTTCACTTCTATAATAGTACATTGTGTTCTAGGCACATAAGTTTAGAAATAACATTAAACTTGAGAAAAAATTTCCAGTATTTGATATAGTTTTTTTCTAGAAAATTGTAGTGAATGCTTGATTTTGAATTGTTAAGTTATAAAAACTAAATTGATTTTTGTTTTTTAGCAATATTGAGTTACTAGATGATGTAATTTCTGCAATGATTTTCATTTAACATTAAAATTAATACACAACATAGGAACTTGTCCTTGTAATTCATCCTAGGGCTAATAATTAGATACTCTCTTTTGAGTTGTTATAAAAGTGATTTAGACTATAATTACCTTAGTATTAAAGAAACAATAGTAGGAGGATTCCCTATCCTATTATTAACTTTAGAAATTGTTTCTATAAGAAAATGCTTTTAGGAACTATACAAAACTCCTGTCAAGGAATCTTGGTACGAGATTTCTCTTTTCTTTCTTTCATAGTGAAAACTCAAAGGAGGAGAGATAAAGCGAAGTGGTCTTTTATTCCCAGAGACTTTTTTCTCTTTCAACAGATCAGTAATAGAAATTGAAAAAAAAATGTTTTATGAGAGTTACCTTTTTATGCCACTACATTCTTAGCTCTTTCTCCGAGGAGAAAAGACCCTCTTCTTTCTTTTCAAATGGCTCCATAATACTCATATCCTTTTACTTTCGACGGGAGATTTTCCTCATTTAAATGTTATGACTCAAAAAAATGGAACACTAAAAGAATTGTGCAAATTTTTCCTTCTTTCACCAACCAACAACACAAAAGGAGAAATTTCATTAAGTTCACAGGGAGAAAATATGGAGAAACCGTTTTCGTTACTATTCTTTATACTTTATCTACGAATGAATTTTTAGCTTTCACTGCGTTAAGCTCAACATTTTTTTCTTTCCACACAATTTCGCTCATCCCTCTCATCATAGACTAAAAACTTCATTATAGATCTGTTTCGTCTGTCTGCCTGTTGCCTTGTAAAGAAAACGGTTCTTTATAATATGTATCACATATGATTTTCTTACCAACTTGTTCAGAGGTTAGAAATATTGATAAGTATGTCTCAAATGCTCAAATAAAATTTAAAGTTATATTTAAAGCTTACAAAGTAGTAAGATTAAATGTCTTAAAGTAAAAACGATAAAATTAGCTTATTTCTATTGTATACTGTTTTTAGGAATAGATTTTTCTATACGTGATGAATTTTTTTTATTAATTTCTGAAAGTGCTTGGTTAGTATTAAATAAAAATTCAAATGGTGTCCCGAGTTTATTTTCTTTTATCTTCATCATCAGAGAAGATTAGTGTCTAATTTTTAAAAGTTGTTTTTTGGGCGTTGGATTTAAATTTTCAAAGCGGATTTTCCTTCTTCTTCCGGAAAAGAAAGTATAGTGAAAGTAAAACCGAGGCTGTTGATTCTTGATCTTAAGACAAGAGTAAGGAAGAGTTCTTTCTTAATGAAAATCATGTTCAGGGAAACTTTCAAAGGCCTCCTTATAAGTGAAAGTAGACACCCTCTAAAAAGTGTCTTAAGTGAAATATTTTGAAACAAAAGTCACGTCGAGGAGAAAACGTGGGAGCCTTTTCGTCCAACCAATCCAAGACTTGTTTTTTCCTAAAAGAAATTTCTCTTTGCTTTTTTCTTGCTTCTCTTTTTTGTTTCGAAATTTTAGGACTTTCTAGAATCAAAGAAAAATCGCAAAGGGAGGTCTTAGAGACTTTGTGGCCTTATTTTTCAACTTAACAGAAATATACCCACAGTATTAAGTAAAAATAGGTTATCAAAATTGTAAAGCCACTGGGCTTAAATATAAAAAGCTTAATATAAGAGTAGGCAATTGAGAACTGAATTCATCTTCATTTAATGGAGTCCAAAATCAAAATTTGAAATTGTTTAAAACAAGGATTTATGTAAATCGTTATTCCAGATTATTAAAACTTTTCCTAATAAAATAAACAAGTAAAGTGCTTAGTTAAGAGAAATTTAGTATATTTCTGAGAGGGATGAGGAACAAGTGGAACTTTCATCCAATTAGTTCAAGTTGGCGAAATATTTGGTAATTGAATCTCTTGTTTCGTCTCTTATACTCTGCATATGGTGGTGCCGTGCACTGCAGTGCCTTCGGCATGTCTCTTTCTTTACACAACAGAATTTTATATTTGATCCATGCTCATGGGAAAACAATCCCAGGTCCTATTTTATGCTCCAATTATCATGAACTCTGTGTCAATTATTCAACGAACGGAATGAAATGAACAATAATAAACCCTTCATAACATTATTAAAGTACAACCACTTTCAGTTTCTTTTTTATATTACTTGTAAATAAGGAATTGGGCGAGCGGATGGTACATAGGAGTACAACATATAAAACTGAGAAACATAATATAAAAGTTGTCATTTAGAAGGATTCATTCCAGAATTCATGTCAAACAAAAATCTCATTATACTATTTTACGAAATAAGACTTCTGAAAATATAATCCAATCGTCATTCTATAATCCATTAAATTGGATAGAAATAGAAATTCTCTATAATTTATGAGTATCTTAAATCATTCTCGTTCTAAAGATAAATGCTATAAGAAGCCTTATATTATAACTAATGTCTTGGAGTAAAAAATCAGCACGTTATTTTTTAAGAAGAATTCAATAATATTACTACTACATTTTTATTTAAGGGTATAATTTTTTCATAGGAATTGGTTCCTCTCTGTAGTTGGTACTATAAACAATGAAACAGAACGCGTATGAAATTTTTCGAGTACTCACTATTACTTTACTATCTGAATAGTTGTTACAAAAAATTACGCATGTTATGGAAATTATGTAAACACACGTATTTCCTGTAATACAAGATTGAAACACAATACCTATATCATAATTTCGTAATAAGGGAATTCTTGATATGTGATCTGATGATTGTTGACATGAATAAAACTAGGACTATATAAAAGCGATAATATTTTAAGATTTAGTAGTTTTAATTGTAAAGGAATTAAAAGAGGATTAATTAATGATTCAATTTGTTCCTTGTAAAGAGATAGGTTATAATTCTGTGATTGGAATTTGCAAAAGTCATTTCCCATTTTGGATTGGAGGAATGAGGATCCATTGTTTTTGTGGATTTTGAAAATTCCTTTCTTGGTACTTAAATGTATGTTAGAAGATGAGGTCGTCCCACGTCCTTCTTTTTAATCTTCTTCGTTTGTTTGTTTGGGAAGAAAGAGCTTAGATAGATAAAGGATTCGATTCGTAAATCGTAAATCGATTCATTCACTTTCTTCTTTACCCTACAAATGAGATAACATCCTGATAAATGCATCCGTAATTGAAAATGGTTGTTAAATAAGAACTAGAAATGTTTGAGTTTACTACCAGCACCAGATAAGAACAGTACAAATCGATGCTTACTCAAAGACAATGGAAATTTTTAATTTAACATTGGACAACGATGATAATGATACCGAGAAGGATGAAGCACTGAATGACTCACGCTTTACCCGTCGTCGTCACCAACCAGTAACATCATCAACCCCCGCAAGTCATCATCTCATTAGCTCCATTCCATACCTTACCGATGATACTATGATAACTACTATAACTCTGTACAAAAACTTTTGTAAAGACATAAACGAATACGTGATTTAATACACTATATACAAAACACTAACTATTATTATTCACTCATCCATTCTTTCCATTCAGTGAGGCCTCGTTTGTTCATTCCCCATGTTTAACATTGATGAGGAGGGATATTCGTTTACAACATCACAACACAATAGGTCTGGTACAGTCACTAATAAATGAAAATCTAAAAGTCACTGGCATTGACTCATTGGAAGGTCATTCTGCCATGTGAGATTGAGTTGATAAATTACAATTTCATTCATTTTGAAGTATTTCACAAACTCATTTGATTAAAATCAGTCAGGATTGAAAGCATTTGACAGTTTACAGGATGTCAAGATCAAGCACTGGAATCAGGTAACGTAAGATATAGTAGGTTATTAATACGAAACAAGTGTCAGACAAATCGTTAGTATTTTTTATTTATAAGCACGTAATAGATTTTACTCAATTACATTTATCATCCTATCAAATTAAACCAATTCAGAACCTTAATTGAATACGATTCTCATTTCCCACAGCTTCTTCAGTTCAGCGTAGTGTAAATTTTGCAAATTACATTTTGTGCCTAAAAATGTTATGTCATGTTTCAAGACTTATGTGTTACGTAAAGTGGATTTAATTTTTTCAAAACTATGAATATATCATGTTGCACGTTTTGTTAATGGAAACTTTAAGAGTGCACATGCGCATATTTGAAGAGTTGTTGAACTGAACGGTAAAATATTAAAATATTAATTTATAAATATTAAAACTTTCAACATTTGTAAGTTAAAGTTTCCATCCAAGCTTTCTCTTAAAACTTTTAAAAAATCAATTTGAATCTTTTGTAAGAATTGAAATTGTTGGAATATTTTTTATTAAATGTAACTCCTTTTCATAAGGAAAACTTGTAATTTCTAAGAAGCCGAAGTTTTGACTTAATCCGTAAATGTCAAGTAGTAGCAGTTACTTAAGAATCCACTACTTATAAAATTGAATCTCTGAAAACTTACATCTCTATTTTGATTTATGTTTAATTTAGGAGAGTGATGAATTAATGTTTTAAGTTGAAAGTTCCACTTTAAGTGAAGTTGAAGAAGTAAAGTTTGTGTTTTAAGAAGATGGATGATGATGAGATTATATTGCTGTCGCTGTCAAAGATTTGACTGGGTCAAGAGTAATTGAAGAATGAGGTCATGTTGGTTTAGAAATATATTTTTTTCTCTTTTGAAGATGTTTTTGGATTATTTTCTCCGAATTTGATTTAGAAAGTCCAGTTTAAAGGTTTTTTTTTCATTTTTAAAGTTTTTTTTTCATTTTTCGGGTTGTTGAAGAGGTTGATCCTTGTCAGTGTCTAAGAAAAGATTCCCTGCTAGGATTTGAAATCCAAGCTAAAAAATAAGTTATAGTAACGGAATGAGGGTAGTTGTGGTATGTGTAGTGATAAAACGCTGTTGCTGGTTGGATGTTGGATGGATGCTGCTGCAGCCCGAAGAAAACTCTCTGCATGAACGAATAATCCAATCTGAGACAAAAGAGAAAGCAAAAGAGCCTCTGTTCCAGGAAAACCATGTTCGTTTTTTTTCTTCTGTAAAATGTAATCAAATCAAGAAGGAACCCATATAACAAAAACCACAGCCACCAGCTAGCTAGCTACCCATGCCTTAGTCCAATAGAAAAGAAACCCTTTGTTCTTCCTATTCATGTCATTTCCGCAGAACCAACAATAATCTCCTCCCTTATTCAAATTTATTCAAAACCAAGGATCTTTAACCATAAACTGCTACTAAAACCTAGCACAAAACAGACGAGGTCTCAATTCCAGGTCACCACCACACCACCCACCCTTTAGTCCTCCCGACCCGACTTTCAGATTTTTCGGCTTTAATTGACAAAAGAATGAAACATTTTCATCTAACTTTCTAATTGCATTTCCCTTTTTTTCATGCCGCATGAAAAAATATTAAATTAAGTTAAGTCATTCGTAAAACTAATTTTTCTATTTTCATTTTTTTTCAGAAACTTGCAGAAAATTCATTTTGTGAAAGAATGAAAAATTGGAACATATTTCTTTCCTAGCCTGGAGCAAAGTTATCAAACTTATTTAAAATATTATGAATTGGCTACATACAACAATGCATAATTCATGATACAGTACTACTTCTAGTATCACTTATTAAAATTCAACATTGGTGCCATTACAGTCATGTTGTGTGCTTGGAAGGTGGGAAAAGAGGCTTCAGTACGGCCAAAACGTAGTTGGGGTGTACTATTCTTCGTGTTCTTGTACCTGATTGGCATTGTGGTTGGATCGGCCTCTGATTGGACCCATAATTGTCCAGAGAAGTGTCACTGTACATGGATTGGAGGAAGAAAGACTGCAGAATGTCGGGATGCAGGTCTTACATCAATTCCGAAAGGGATGTCGGATGAAACTCAAGTCCTCGACCTTCGTGGGAATTTAATAGCAGATCTACGAAAAAACGTATTCAAAGATTCTGGACTTTTAAATTTACACAAAATTAAGATGACAAATTGTGGAATTCAACGAGTAGATCGCTACGCCTTTTCTGATTTAAAACTTCTTGTGGAATTAGATTTAAGTGATAATTTAATTCGAGAACTTGTTATGGAATCTTTTGATACAAATCCGCGATTACGAGAGCTCCAACTCCACGGAAATCCATTGGCTGCACTTTATGGTACAAGTTTTCCCCAGCTTACGCATTTTCAAAAATTGAGCCTAAGGAATTGCAACCTGTCGACAATTCCACCGAGGGCCTTTGAGAAATTAGAGGATCTGATAGACTTGGACCTAAGTGGGAATAAACTACAGACACTCTCGGTGGATCTATTTAGAGGTGTAAAGGAACTAAAGTCCATATCTCTTCATGAGAACCCATGGAGGTGCGATTGTAAACTCAAGAGCTTCCGTGACTGGGCTCTTACCAATAGACGACTAACCCAAGCAACAACGTGTGCACAACCCGAGCGACTTGCGAATTTGGAATGGAGTCAACTCATGACATCTCATTTTGCATGTGCACCGGAAATCTCTACTCTCCAAATAAGTGGACAAGCTATAGAAACTTATGTCGGTGGAGATGTCGGAAAGACAATTAAACTTGAGTGTCTCGTGAGAGCGAATCCACCAGCAGAAGTACGATGGGTTAAGGACAATATCTCAATGACAAATCTAACTGCAACTGCAACCGGAAAATCATACTACGTTCATATCAGTGGAGAAACAGAAAGATGGGTGAATTTAACTATACCCAACTCCCATCTATCAGACGCTGGAGACTATACTTGTGTTGGCGAGAATAAAGGTAATACATCAAAAAAAGAGCAATCAACAATGGTTATTTGCTTACATAAAACTTATACATTTTCGTATTTTACAAAAATTGACTGTAAATCAAATAAGCATCCTTCTTATAACAATTCATTAGGATATAAGAATCAACTCTAACATTTTCACCTTGGCAAGGTTTTCAGCTAACATATCACGATTTCACCTTTTTATTCCCAAACTTTTACTTTAGTTTCGCAACTTACATTTTTTAGAAAAAAAAATTTCTTCAGGGAATTGATTTCTTTGTCGAAAAGAAAGTGAAGAATTTTTATTGGATTATTATGAATATTTTTTTAAACAATCGATTGTATTTTTGAACTGATGCATAGTTGAAAGGGATAAAAGAGAGATATAAGATTGAATTAAGTGGAATTTATTCCAAGATACGTTATTTTTACAGTTGGTTGTAGATTTAATTGATTGTTTCCTGCCTCGAAGAAAGAAAGAAAGAAAAACCTGGAGTGTTTTCTATGATCTTTTTCTCTTGGAGAAAGTGATAAGAGAGCTCGTTTTTTTCTGATTGGATTTATGGAAGGGCGTCTTCTTTTTCATTTTTTTCGTATCAATGACTATGGGGCTGGGGCTGGGTTGGTGGTCGTGGTCGTTGCAAATTCAGGAACAGTGGATAAATCCTTCTCGAGGGGATTCCTCCTTCCCATTAGTTCCCATTAGAGCCAATGACCCACTTTCTCCAAGGACCTGAAAAAATATAATTTAAAACCAAACTTCTACCACTGCGACTATACTGTTCCTTTATTTCTAAACAATGGCATTAGTAGTTAGCAATGGGAGGAGATGAAAGAAAACTAGCCAATCAGGATAAGGAATAGCCTCAAGGATTAGGATTTAGTCTCAAAGGAAACTTGTGATTTCATTTTCTTTTTTTTGATTTTAGGTGGAAGTGTGGAGAAGAATATTACGCTGAATTTTCAAGACGTGCCTGCAGGAGCTGGAGTAGGGATGGGAATGGGATCAGAAGGCGGTGGGGCTCAGCCTCGACCGTGGCTCTGGATTCTGATTGGTGTTTTAAGTTCCCTTCTATGCTTATCACTTTTAGTCATTCTTGTATGCTACTGTTCACGCAAAGTACGACATCCAAATTCATCAAGACCTCAAGACATCAAGGTACGACCATAAAGCATATTTGCATGTGCTTGCTTTGTTATTACCAATCTTATATTAATTTATTCTAACCATTATTATATGCTTCCATTATTACACTCTTCCTTTTCAATATTATTAATTCAGTTTTTTGGCTTTATATTCCGCATGCACATTTTTCTTTCCTTTAGAATCGAACCCTCTAATAATTTTCAAGTGAGATCCCAGAAAGTATATTAATCGTAGTAGACGTTTTTGAAATGAGAACCCATCTTTCAAAAAAATGAAAAAGAAAAGCCAATCCACCAATCGGTTTTCATTTTTTATACTTAAAATCCTATTATAAGTTTTAAACTGTTTATAATCAATTTTCTCCTTTTCTTTCTTTTCCCGTTTAATTTCCACAAACAAAGTTTATCCTTCATTTAAAAAAGGTTAAAATCCAATGTTAAAATTAAAGTTTCTTATAGTTTTTCAGAAAAGAATTCTATTTACTCAAAAACTTCTTACTTAAACTTTGAGATCAGTTTGGTCGGAATTATAGGAAATTTGCAGTATTTGCCGAATATTATCATAGCATTTGGTAGAACGTTGAAAGAAAATGTTATATTTGTGCTGGAGTTTTTTATTATTTTGTATACTTTATTGTCGGTTTGATGAATCCTACTTTAGTTAGTGAGTTCAAGTACTCACTTACTGCTGTAATTTTTTTTTAAGTTTTGCATAAAGACCCTTAATCATCCTCTGCCGTTGGATTTATTTTTAGTTATCCTTTGATTGGTGGATTGATACTTTTTATGTATTGCAAATTAAATATTGACTCAATTCTTTGTTTCGAGGGACTTTTGACTTATTCTTTTCAGGCGGAAGGAAAACTAAATGGTTCTGGACCATCGCTACCAAACACCTACTCTCCTCAACAAATTCCTTCTCCACAAATCCAATCGACCAATCAGGAGCTTCCTACACTTAAAAAGCCAAAACTCCATGAACAGACCCACGTCCTTCAAAATCACATCTCAGCCCTCATCCCAAACAATGTCAATGACGCCTTCCTCTCTTGCAGAGGAAATTCTAGACATTTTCCTTGTACATCCACGTCCCCTTGCTATTTGGCACGGAGACCAGGACGAATAGATGGATATGAAGACTTGGGTCAAGCGGAGTTTGAACTCGCAGATGTTCCACCACCTCCGCAACAATCTTACCCATTTTGTCATCTATTTCAATCAACTAATCAATTCACACCTCACTTCGTGCCTCCGCCATGTGGAACCTATGATCCACAATTTAACCTCACAACGTCCATTATTCCACCACCACCAATGTCACCAATTACTCCTCCTGTCCCACCATCCCTTGTCAACTCAGAAACTCAAACAGGAAATTCACTAACTACAACCCAAATCCATAATCATCATCCAGAATTCTTTAACTGCTCTTACGATAATCAAAACATGAGTCAGTTTTAGAAATATTAGAATATTTCCTTTATCCATTTATCTATCATAATCTCAGTCAATCAGCAAATATCTAAATCTATATTATATTTTAGATTTTTCATATTTATTATAGCTATGAAAATCTTTCGGGATCTCATTCGAAATTGCTAAGATTATATTAAGAGTTATTATTATAACTAGTCGTTTTCTTTCCTTTCCTCGAATGTAATATTTAAGATTTGTCTCTATTAAAAATGCTTCCAAGCGTTTGTTCATCGTATGAAACAAAAATTAAATGCATTTGATTTCAATATTTCCAAATATTGGGTCTGGATTAAGTTGATTAGAATCAGGTAAAGGTGTCTTGTCAGGTAAATTGTCTTGCAGTTAAATGTGTGCTTTGTCACATTTTTTGCATCTGCTTTTATTCTTCTCTTTAAGACTGTCCACGTAAACGGATATGGTAAATCCAAATATTCTTGGCAATTATATCATTTAAAAAACAGTAATTTTTATATTTATTCCATAATTTGTATTTCAGATCCTTCATCAGCAGGAACCCCTTGTTCGAGATGACACCGGAAGTGGAAATAGAGAAGATGAATCAAATGGTGGAAAGGAAGGGAGTACACCATTATTATCACCTGGAAATAAATATCCAGAACCTGACTCTGATTATCCGGATCTCTTAGATCTACCTCGAAGAGCACAGGAATCGCCACCAGGTAGCATCGCTTCTAGATCAACACTACCGGACTCTACAAGACTTCTTCCTCAACAACTAAATCCAGCAGCACTTTACAGTCCAACCAGAAACGCAATGACTTTCTATGCCCATCCTCATCTACACCTCGGTAGACCACATTCCCCTTATTCAGGCAGCGTTGCATCTTTCGCTTCCGAACCCCCACAAGCAATCATCCCTCCACCACATCGACCTGGGTATGTGACACTTCCCAGGAGACCTCGAATGTCAAGTTGGAGCCCAGCCAATTATTTTCCAAGAGAATCAGTCACAACTCCACTCTCTCCAAGTCCAACTGGATCCTCCATCACAGTGGGAGGTTCGCCATATGTGAAATATGACAACTTGGGCAGGAGGTATGTCTATGACACATTAGAAAAAGTACTCGTGAATTTAATAATTTAATTACTCTGTAGGACAACTGCGGATGGAAGTTCTAGAAATTCAGTCAATCATTTGGATAACATTGGATCGCCATTGAATGGTCTTCCACCAGCAGGAAATTATAATTCAGCTACACTACCTTCGTTCAAGTCAACAGGTCCGGGAAGAAGTGGATTGGCTCAACCTCTTCCGCATATTTCTCCAGCTGCACATTTCAATTTTGATCCAATTCAAGAAAATGATGGACCTCCTACTCCATCTAATGAAAACTTTCCATCAAATTATGGTCTCCCAATGGATCCAATTCGTGTATCAACCCCAATTTCTGAAAATTCTACCCCAATTAATACAACTATTAAAAAAGTTCCACCAAAACCACCTCCAAAACCATCAAAGAAAAATAGTGACGCAGAAACAGTGACTCAAAATGGTGATGACGGAACTGAAGTATAAATTATCCATTTACTTCTTCTCCTTACATTAAAATTACTTTTCCTTCTCTATTTAATTCTTCTTAATAGTGAATATATCTAAGCATGCGCTGTGAATTTTCTCTTATTCCATCATTTTCATTACCCTTATACATTTTATATTTAATAATAAGCATTCCACTGGAAGGAATCCATTAAGAAAATTGGAGTGTTATTTGATTTTTTATATAGGATGATTTTGACATTGTTATTGTGTTCTTTAAGTTTAGTTCATGAATTGACTGTTATTTGCATTTATTTGTATTCGCCATTGTTAAATAATCTTATTGTTGTAAATTGTGCCAGATTTTGGATTTTATTTATTCAATTTAGTTAATTTAGTTCTCAACACACCTTATGTACAATTACTTTTATTTTTGGCAATTAAAAATTATACTTTAACTAAGAGTTAAATTTTTTTTCTCATTTTGTATAATTCTTAATTTGAAAGAAGTATTAAAATAAAACATTTTAAATAAAAAAATACATTCTTCGTAACAAATTGTTTCATTAAAGACGCATTTCAACTTTTTTGTACTTCTGCGACTGAACTGGCAAACTTAGTTAAATTTTGATGATGCTTTTTCTTGATTAAGATTATATTTTTAATCCTAATATTTTTCGTGATTGATTTGCATAACCTAGTGTAAGAGCAAAAATGAAATAAATTATAACATTATTCCCTTCCCATAAACTCAAAAACACTGGTTGGTTTAACATAATGACTTATCATAGACTAAATTATTATTCTTGTAGAAAACTGTTGTTTCATTTATATTATTTCCCAAAAACATTTGTGAAAAATTAAATTAATTGAAATAATACAATGAAAGTGAAGCTTAAACATTTGTATTAGGTTTACTGTAATAAACGAGTAATTTTATTCTTTAAAATTAATCTAAGTTCAATACTTTTGAATTTTTATTTTGGACAATTATGATTAATTTGGTTATGCTTATACCATAAAGTCTTTTTTGTAATCTTACATTTTTACCAACCTTATGTTTATATTTTTGAATAAACACGAAAACAAAGTTGTTAAGATTTTTAATTTATTTTGCTGCTTGTTATTTTGCTATGTATTTACGATAACTTAAGTGTTAAGTTTGAAATTTATATCTTGCTGGTTTTTAGATAATATTCCAATTATTGAATCTTGCATGTCGTTTTTAACAACTAAAATTAAAATTCTCTGCTGGTTCAGTTTAAATTTTCATGACTAACTAAACAGTAAACCATAAAAATTCAGTATTTAAACTTTCGTTATGATTTCCAGTGCAAGTATTTCAGTTCTTCTTTTAGTTATATTATATCCAGTGGGTGTATTTCTACTCCAAATGATCCACCACTTTGAAAATATTGTAAACGAATACGAAGAATGTTTAAATATTATACATTCATACGAACACAATACAACTATTTTCACAGGAATAACAGTCCCTGTTGTAATTATAATTCAAGACACTAATTCAACCTCTTTGAAATCTTTTATCAATCTTTTTCACCATGGCAAGGGCAACTATGAAATTGAAAATAGATTTAGGACAAGAGTTGTAAAATGCATTGAAAATTTTTTTATATTCCATAAAATGTATCGCCGGGAACATCGTTATTCCCATATTTATCATTATTTCTATCAATCCTATGGTAGCCATCCTACATTCATCAATTCCGAAAAAACAGCAACACATCTTTTGAGTGAGGACCAAGAAACAAAACTGAACGAATTATATAATTTGTATTATCTGCATTCTGAAATCAAATCAATTATAAATTTATAATATTCTACCTGCTAAAAAAAGAGCATGAAAATGAATTGTGTGTCTTCTACATTTTATCATACAAACTTGTATTGTGGTACAAATATAAAGATTTTGAAATACAAGATAAGTTCTCACCGTTACACAGAAACTGGAGAAATTTTATACAACAGTGGGTGCATACGACTTTAAAGTTAGATCGATTCAATGCTGTACACCACAATGCTACTAAATATATCCATGCTAATAAATTAACATTAAAACTAATTGGAAGAAACCGAATACAAAAGTTTACGTTATATCCCTTCGAATATATTTATTCAATATTATGTTTTGAGCAAACACGAATCCTTGTACCATGCTGTAAAGAGAAACATCGAAAATTATACGTTTCTTTCCTAAAAAAGATAACAACACTTATTCATTATGATATGAAATTTCAAATCGTTCATCACATATATGTTATCCCAACAGGAACTGAATATTTTAATTTCTTAACATGCGATGGGGTAGGGTCTAAAATGTCTTTTATGTTTTATGCATCCCCTTATGACACTGGAACATGGGTTATAATAATGATATTAATATTAATTATTCTACCAATTTCAATCCAATTGTTAAATTACAAGAATTCTTTTGACTTCATAAGAATCATGACCCAATATATTGAACTGGTTATGTTTAACTTATCTTCTGCACTTGAAGTAAGCCCAACAATCTCCAATTCTCTCTTAAACAAATACACTAATATAATTCTGTGTTGTTGGTTAGTTGCCGTTGTAACACTTGTCAACGCATACAAAGGAATCTTTGTTTCAGAATTAACTTCACCAATGCCTATTCTTCCCAAATGGAATTCAGTTGCTGAAACAACTGGATTTGTATTTGTGATTTCAAGAGATTTTTATATAACTATTCAACTTTTTCAGTTTTTTGGTGATAAGCTTCGTTATGCATTTAATAAACGAGTCGAAGAATTCAAAGAATTATATCAGTACAATTGTTTCAACGACGATAGAGATATTGTTTACGAAATTTGTGACACATTAACTCTCTCAAATAGAGATATTGATGGTGTAAGTCCATATTTTAAAAAGTATTCTTATTATGATGAAATATTGGATTCGTTTCCACCGTTGCCGAACTACAAAGAAAAGTGTGACAAAGATATTTTGAGAATTATATCTTATATAAAAGAAAGTAATATTCAAATTCAACATATCAGAAAATACTTTAGCAATAAACAGTACCCCAACCCCACAGATAGGACGCATCTAAGCTCTTTCTGTTCGTATTCATTTGCTCGGATTTATATGAAAGTAAATAACACAAAACACAGGGACAAATATCATTTACCTTTCCAAAAGGCAATTTTACTTCGGGCACCATTTAAAAAAGTGACAGCCTCTGATGAAGTTGAGCCTCTAAATTTTGATAATGTTATTGAATTTTTATCAAGTTGTGATAGAATTGGTTACATTGACAAGGATAAACAATTGGATGAAATAATTACTTATGCAACAAGCAAGAGTAGTAAACTTTTAATTAAGAAGGGAAAAAACAAATTAAGACCTGGATTTAAATTAATTTACTTTTCAACATATTCTAATAAAATATATAAGGATTTGTATAAAGGAATGCAAAGGTTGATAGAAATTGGTATTTTTCAAATAAGTGAGAAGTGGTTTAAAATGTATAATCCAACAAAGGAGGATAAATTCCTATTAAATGTAGCAAAACATAGCCATTTGACCAATATTCCCTCGCCATTGGGTTTAAAATCAAATATTTATGGCTAGTGGAAGTTAGCACCCCAGCACCCCAGACCATGTTCACTTTGACGACCTCTGGAGGTCACACCTCTTAACCGATTGACCTCAAATTTTAAACTTAAGCTTTTGAGACTTGATACAGGCGATGTAGGTGCACAGTTTTTTTAAATTCTAAAAAAAAAATTTTTCAAAATACCAGACCGTGTTCTCTTTGGTGACCTCTGGAGGTCACACCTCTTAACCAATCGACCTCAAATTTTAAACTTAAGCTTTTGAGACTTGATACAGGCGATGTAGGTGTACAGTTTTTTAATTCAGTTGTTAGGTTTTTTTTATAAGCAAGCAATAAACTTTAATTTGGTATCTTGGGGTGCTGGGGTGCTAGCTTCAGCCTGCCAATATTTATTCTGGATTTTTAATTTTCTTTTACTGTATTGGAATTAGTTTTGCCGTTTTTCTCTGTGAAAAATTGGCTGTTTTTTTGGTCCGGCCCAAAAAAGGACTTGACTTTTGTAAAGTCAGATTTTTTTTGGTAAAAGGCAACAATTGACTAAAACTTGGAAGGGGTAAAAGTGTTTCTTTTAATTAAAAAGCTAGCCAACAAGACAAGGGAAATGATAATGAAAATGAGTGAAAGCCTTAATGATAAATAATAAAAATCAGTTTAAGAAACTTCTTCTAAAATATTTTTACTTGATTTTACTCAGAATTTCAATAAATAAATGAGAATAATTTTAATTGTAATCAAAAGAAATTTTTATGATTTAGAAAGAAAAGTGTCGGCTATGTTTCTTTTGAAACTGTCACATAACTTACCCTAACCCTTACCCTATCCAACAACAACAATTTTACTAAATTAGGCTCTGTCCATTCTAGGAAAAGTTTCAATCATTTTTTTTTACATTTTATTATTGATTAGTGTAAATTATTTTAAATTGGATTAAAGAGTATTCCAGTTTAGTTTAATAAAACCGTATTATGTGTTAGTGTTTAAAGGTTACTTCCTTATAATTACTCCAAACCAAGTCTTCTAATTAATTCGTTCTTTATCAGCTGTTTAAACTTTTAAGGTTAGTTAAATTTATGAAAATATAAATCGGTAATTATAACTAAACCAAACATCATAATCTAACTTTTATAAGGATGTTGTTCATTTTTTTAGTATATGACATAAATAACGTTTTGTTAATTGACTTCTTTCGATGGGATTTATTACTATGTTTTATAGGTCATTCATTCTCTCTTCTTTTCTTATTTACAACATGATTTAAATTAACATTTAAATAAGTGTCAATATGTCTTAGGTACTTTACGCCAGGATTAAGATTAACTGGAAACAAGGATGCGGAAGTGGAAAAAGTACTAAGTATATTCTGCTTGCAATGGAGTTGAAAGTATGGTTTGACGGTTTGCCTCGAATCGTCTGTGGTGTCAATGACAAAACAACGTGCCAAGTAAGTATTTCCCTCGTTAGATATGTTAGAAGAAATTTTTAAATGAATTTTATATTTTGCCTAGGATATTGTTTTTGCCTTGGCTCAGGCAACAGGAAAGACTGGAAGATTTACACTGATCGAGAGATGGAGAAACAACGACAGACTCCTTGCCCCATCAGAAGTAATTCATTGAATCAAATTAAAGAAGGAATCTATATTCTTAAATTTATTTTTTGTATTTAGGTTGTACTGAAGTGGGGGGAACATTCTTCGGATGTACAGTATGTACTCCAGTGTGCAGCCATTGATACGAAAAACGGAAAGGTCCCTGTTCCATCCACTTCACAAGCGGAAGCACTTCCTAAATCCTCAGCCATACCAGTTCAAGCAGAAACACCTCCACTTCCACCGCCTTACAGACCTCCTCCTTCACCGAAGAGACCAAAGAGTCCTGGTAAGGAGCTCCCACCATATAGACTTCCACCGCTTCCCACACCACCACAGCCAAATTTTACTGAGCAAAATACAGCTGGAGCAGAAGGATTGACTTTGACTAGCTTAGTGGTAAGTTTAGAAACTATTAAAACGGAATAGCGCAAAGTAGGAAATTATCATTTAATGAATTCATAATTGAAATGGCTATTTTGGTATTAAACCTCAATAATTCCATAAGCTAAATGCCAACGACAAACTTTGCACTATTTCGATCATCTCTAAGATTATATCTCATACTTAATTTTTGCGTTCAAAGGAAAGAAATCCTTCGCAGCAGTACAAGGAACTCATTCATCTTATCAACCGTCAAAGAGAAAAACTGACAGCACAACAAGCAGAACTCACAAAAGTACTGCTATTAAATTAAAAAAGTTTTATTGTTATCTAATTTTCTTTTATTTGTAGCATGATGCCGAAATTATGTTTTGGGAGACAAAAGCGCGTATTCAAGAGCGTAATATGGAAGCTATTTCAAAAGAAATAGCTAGGTTAGAACTCCTTAGTCTACAAAACGATGCACAAGTCAACGCACTACGTGAATTCGAAGAGGAAAATGATTTACTTGTCGTAGAATCCGAAAAACTTAAAGGTGAAACGGATGCACTCAAAGTTGATCTTTCCTCTTATGATCAAGAACTCAACAAGTCTAGAAATGCCATCAGGTAATTTAAAACTAAATTAATTGAATTTTACTATTACTTCTCCTTGGCTCACATATTTTTATTTTGATAGACTGTTAGAGGAGTCATTAGCAGGTGCGCATGAAATAGAAAAACTTCGACGAGCGGTAGCAGCGGCTCGTGAGGATACAGATGCGATCTCAGCAGTTGCTGGTTCATTGGAAGCTGAGTTTAATTCACTCGAGACTTCATTGGGACTTAAAAAAGCTGAAATGGATGTTCTTGTCTCTGAAATGAAGGAGGCGAATTTAGAGAGCTTAGAAATGGGAGAAGAAGATTCTCTTTTTAAAAGTAGAAGAAGAATTCGAGGTTCTGCTCGGCAACTTAAAGATGCAGCTCCTACAACAACTAACCCACATGGAGTATGGGTTTAGATTATCAGTTACCAGGAAAGGAACAGAATAAAACAATGCAACTTTTTCGCATTAGCGCAATTTTACTTAACCATTTGATTATTATTTGAGTAGCTCATCGATTTCTCTCGCAGAAAGAGCTTTAGTATTTTGATCTTTAGGTGAATTTAAACGTGTAAAATTCATTTGCTGAATATTTTGTTGTTGAGTAAAATTCATAGGGATTTGTTTTTGGAATGATGAATTTTGGAGTGGAGTGTAGTTAGGTAGTGGTGGAGATTGAAAAGTTGAAGTTTGAAATAAAGATCCAGTCTGTGCCTGATTGGTTGAAGAAAATCTAGTTGAAGGAGAAGGTGATATTTTAAGAAGATTTAATTGTGACTGGATAAGAGTGCTTGTGAGGTCTTTGTGTTGTTGCGGAGTTACAGGAACAGACTGTGATTTCTTTTCTGTAGGTACGTAAGAAGTGTCCGGAGTCAAAGGATTGGACGACCTTTAATATAAAAACAAGACAATTAACATAACAAACAAACTGATTTAAATTAGTTTTAACAAAATCATACATTGGTGTTTGAGTATGTCCGTTTGGAAGGTTTTCGTTGAAAATTCCTTCCATGCCACGAATAGATTCCATTTCGCTAGTCCTAAAATCACGACGATCATAAATCAAGTAATATGTCCTTTTTTATCTTTTCACACTTACATTTCATGAGATTGAAGAGCTTGTATCTTTGTCTTTTGTTCTTTAGCTACTTGTGAAATAAGCTGTTGAATGAAACCAAGTAGAGCATCTAGTTGTCCTATCCCAAGATTTTCAATAGTAAGCGGAAATAAAAATGGGAGAATCCGATTCGCAACAATATCCTTTGGTAAACCTAGTTTGCGATGTGTTGCTGCAACTTTCAATATTCCTAGCCATACCAGACAAAATTATAAAGTTGGATTGAATTCATTATTAATTTTAAGAAGTGTTTGTTACCTATTATAGCCATAATCACAGAAGGTTCTCGACTTGGAATTTCGGTAAGGAATGGCAAAACAAAATCCAAAACTAACCATTTTTCCACATCTTCTAAAATTTTACCTAAACATACGAGAGAGCTAACCCGTACCTAAAGAAATAAATACCAGTTAAAAAAGTAACAAATAAGCATTTAGTGTAATTATGAAATGAAGAAGATAATTACAGAAAGCGTTTGGGTCTGCAGTGTCAATTTTCGAAGTCTTGGCAATAATTGATTCTTAGTAGATGCATGATCAAAATGTTTCATTAATGCTGGAATAATTCCTAAAGCTATTTCGTGAACTTGTTCCGATCCAGAATCAAGGGCAGAATAAAGAAGAGGAATAAGATCAGACTTTTGAACATCTGGATTAGTCTTTTCAAGAAGGAGGTCCATATTTTTTAAAAATATAAATAGCACCTACAAAATTTAAATTAATATTTTGAGTGATCTTGTAACATTATTTTCAAATAGTAATAAAACTAACCTGTATAGGCTCACGAATTTTCATAGCTAAAATGTTACATTAAAATAATTAATTAAAATATTGTTGAAAGCATAATTCTGAAGAAAAAACAACCAACCTTCTCTTAAAGGAGGAAGGACGTGTCTTTGAAATTCATCTTTGGTTGACCAATCACCAATTTTTAAAATATTGGGAAGCACAAAAGGAACCATTGGTGAATTCACAAGTTCTCCAGCTAAACATGGCATAACTCTAAAGAAAAATAATAATTTGATTCGTAAAATTTAGGAATCAACAATCAATATTAATTAAAAATGTAATACCTGTGTAATCGTACTCTATGGGGTAATTTTTCGAGGAGTGGAGGAAGACCTTTGAAAAACTTGCTTTTTTGTAAATTGTCCCATTGGAATAAAGTATCCAAATAATGTAACGTTTTAACACCTTCGTCATCGTTTAAAAAACTTAACTGGAAAATTACGAAAAAATAAATCACATTAAACCTTATTGAACAAACTGAGTTTTGATTAGTAATTAGTATAGCAAACCTTAGAGAAATGATGGGCATCGGGACGTGATTCGGGCTTAGAGTTTAAGAGAGATCGCACAAAAGACCGAATTTCTTGGGGCACTCCTTTTAACTTGGCTTCCGAGAGAGAATTTAGCTACAATAAATAATAAATAATATTAAGATTAGTCAAGAGTGAGTAAATTATTAATTAACCTTGGAAGAATTATGCTTAAATGTTTGTAGATTTCCTCCAGATTCAAATACAGGCTGACCATGATTGAAGGAAGCGTATGTCAAAATACCGAGGGAAAACATATCACTTAGAGGAGAAACTTTTGAGAATACTTCCGGGGCGAGGAAATCCAAATTCGGGTAAGAATCTGGATTAACTTGTTCGTCCAAATCAATTTTAGGCCAGTGACCCTAAGAAATAAAACTTTATTGAAGCCCGACTTCGAACTTAATAATTTAAATTCTGCATTTTAAACAAAGTTTATAGAAATGTACAATAAATTATTGTTCATTTTCAAAAAAAAAAAAGATTAAAATGGCGTGGATTCTGAAATCCGTATTCACTTTTCTGTTCATTTTCAAAATGTTTGAAATATGGCTGGGAGTTTTATTAAAATTCCATGTTTACTTTTTTGTCCATTTCCAAAAAAAAATTCAAAAGTGACATGGATTCTTAAATGCAATTTAAGAATTTTTCACGATTGTTCCTCCGTCACTTAGCAGCCACTTGACCATTTTGGCCCAAACCAAACCTCGTGTTTGGCCCAAATTTGTCTAGTAGTTCACAAGTTTTCGTGTTCACGGACGGACAGGCAGACATGATAAATTCATAAGCTTGAAGTCGGGTTAAAACTAATTACGGTTATAAATATAAAATGATTTACTTCTGAAACTGACTGATTAGCGAAATCAAAGCCAGCAATCTTCCATGAGCCATGCTCACTGAGAATAATAGACTCGGGACAAAGGTTGCCATGAACAAGATTGGCATCTTTATGAAGAAATTGAAGACCTTCAGCTACCTGTGAAATATAAAATACAAAATCTACTCTGAAATTATTCTTAGATTAAGATTTCTCACATGAAGAAGACCGAATTTAATATCTATCTCATCCAAACTATATTCTTTAAGACTAGAAGTCAAAGGCTGTGGCGTATTTTTGTGATTCCCCAAAATATTCGCTAGACTACCAAGTATAGGTTCCGTTGCAAAAGCCAAACTATCTCTAAAATAAACGAAATCTAATTTATTATGAATTCGTACAATAATCTTAGTTTAGGGTCTCCTCGAGTTTCGTGTACGTGTCAATTGTTAGCTTCAAGTTCAATTGATTGTAAGTAAGTATAGTATCTTTTTACAACACATTAGCAAAACTCGAAGAGCCTAGGATTGCTTAACTGTGACCAACTCAAAGTAATATCTTATGGTGTTAGGCTAGTAAGTACCAGGTACTTAGTACCTTACCTCGATTCTTCAAGCGGATGCTGGACAGTGAGGATCCTTGGATGACGTAGTTTGGTTAATTGTTGTACACCCTTCTTTAAAACTTCAATCATTCGTTCTCTATCTCTTCTACTCCATTTGTCCAGCTGTTTCTTTTCAAAAAGAAATATTGACCCTTCTTGTCTCGTACTTTTTTTATACCCAGAATAAATTTTCCACAGCAAACCTGATAAATAAATTATGCAAACGTCATATAGAAATCAAAAGGAATTGAAAATATTAAGTTATCTCTAGACTCAGACTCAGAGACTCAATGGAAAATAAATAAATATAATAAGAGATTTTGGTTTTTAAATTACCTGGGCCTCCACTGGCAATATGATTTGTAAACTCATACTCTCGTGTGACAGGGTTCCCTGGTAATACAACTGACAACTGACTTACAGTACTTGTGACTGTTGAAACAGTATTTCTTAACTTGTTAATTACAGATTCCATTATAATATTATTATTTTTATCAAAGTTAAGTTAGTTTTTGAAGAAAAAGAATAAAGTTAAGGCACAAAAGCACCACACATAACACAACATCTGTTTCTTATCTCCACGAAAACCGCAACCCAACTGACATGACTATGACTATGACATTAACATGAGATATCGATATCCTTTCCTAATTCCTAGCCTCATTAATTGGTTTATTATTACTCTTATGATAAGTAACCAACCACGAAATTATACAACTCGTTATTATTTCTTTCGTAGTTTATTTAAAATAATTTCAAACACTTGTTAAATTATTATTATAAATCTCGTTTTCTTCTTATAGTTCTTACCAACTAATAAATTTTGACTTGTTAACTTCCAAATTATTGGATACATTGAAGTAAAATGATTGATTGGTAATTAATTGGTTAAGATATAGAACATATTTGAGTTTGAGGATTGAGGAAGTCGGTTAGTTACCAGAGACTCGTCAAAAGACGATTCATGACGATTGCGACAATACAGATACATACACCGCCGATTGCTAAGGTAAGAACAGAGTGACCCATTAAGCCGTTTCCAAGGTCCATTTCTCCTTCATCTTCATCTAAGTCATCCAAATCAACAATAGCACGTCCATTAGCATCCCCAGCTCTAACATCGATTTGTGTCGGAATACCACCAGCATTGTGTTGGATACGCATCACTTCTTCTTGTGGAACTTGACTATCAAAAACTTGGGAAGGGTCATGAGGAATTCGAAAGAGCTGCTGAGCTTTTGGAGCTCCAGTGCTTGGCTCAGCACAAATCTAAACGGAAATTAGTAAAATATTACAAAAAATAAAATAATACTGAATTCTGTTAACTTACATAACGAATGTGGTCAATGGAAGGTCCACAACGATCACATTTCCAAATTAGACTTTGTTTAGCCAATTGTTTACGAACTTCGGATGACATTTCCAATGACCCTATCGCCCCAGGGCTATCCGTAGTCATAAAAGAGATCAATGCCACCAAAGCAGTTCTGAAATTAAATTATTAGAGTACATTTATATAAAAAATTGCTTTGTAAGGTTACAGAATAGACTTACCTGATACTCCAAACCTATTATTAAAATAAATAGTAAAATAATTAGTCAATAATTAATTTAATTAATTAAAAAATTACGGGACGCCAGGTTTCAGGGTGAAATGAGGAAATTGACAAACAGATTTTAGTTCCAGTTTCGAAACGTCCGTTGGGCTACATTAATAAGAAAATTAATGAGACTGATATTAATTATTGAAGGTACTATGGTATTCAACTGAGAACCGACCCTCCAAATCAGGTCTCTAGCACAGTTGGCCTGAAAAATGGAACTGGGCAGAGACGGGCATACTATTTAAATTCTTCTGTGCGAATTTTTATTAAAAATTATTAATAAAGATTATTCCTAAATTAATTAAATACATTTTAAAAAAGACATTTGCTACTAGTAATAAAAGAAACAA
>JAQGCN010000075.1:0-51710 GCA_034699725.1 Friesea truncata | reverse complement strand
TTCAACTGAAAAGAACCCTGCATTTCTATCATAGTAGCAGTTCTCATAAGTAGTCCTTTTCTACCGGGTAGGAGAATCGGATTACATACATCCAACACTTATACTTTCATTTTTAAAATAACAGAATTTAACATTTTTTCTATTTAGTATGGATGTCGACATATTGTGGAAAAAATGACTGCTTTTGGATATAAGCCATTTGAAGATATGGTCATGTGCGGTGGATTGTCGAAGTCTAAACTTTATGTCCAGATTCATGCAGATGTTATGGAATTACCAATTTCCCTACCAATGTGTCCTGAGCCAGTGTTATTGGGTGCTTCTATGTCCAGTGCAGCGGCAGCGTTTTGGAACAACAATAAAAATTGTACAAATACAATCCCAAATGACACGAACTCCCATACATATAACCAATTACAAAAAGATTTAAATATGAAGTTTCTGTCCATGAGTCACAAATCTAATCGGATTTCTCCAAACAGTTCAATATTTAGGTAAATTACCAATAGAATAAAAATCCAAGTTTATAAATTGAAAAATATCATCTATAGTTATCATCGGAAGAAATATCAAGTATTCCTACGGATGCTGGAAGATCAATTAGCTTACCGTAAAATTATGACAGATTGACATACATTATGAAAAATAGAATAAAATAATTTAACTGAATGAAATCATTACTAATCCAGCGTTTGTAAGTTTTATTAAGTATTTGCTTGACGACAACTTATTTCATTTATTTGCTAGGAATTAAAAATGTATGTGTTATACGAGTGAAAGTGACGCCAACTTTAGTGTTTTAAAATAAAACTTACACGAGTTGACACAAAAAGACTTTCCTTAAACTTATAGCGCAAAAGTTGAATTTTTGTGGCGGGAAAACGGCACAAAAGATTTATTCAATCATTCATTCTTTTTTTGTCTTCTTTCTTTCTTTCTTGTGAATTATCATTAATTTATAATTTAGTTTATTCATTTCAAGTTTTTAATTAAACCCAAGATTCACCGCATGAGTGATATTAAAAGGAGAATCCCTTATTACATAATCAAGAAAAGCTGACAAGATGAAATTGGCTGATCGTAACATTGTTAATGATGATCTACGATTGTCTGACGATGATCTAATAGATTTAGAATTGGATTCAAGCATCAGATCACCACCGGCAAAGCGAGCTCGTACATTGCCTAATACAATTCCTAAAGAACCCGAACCAATTACTGTTCGTTATCGTCGGGTGTTGAAGCATGTGCCAACTATCCCGTATGTCCCACTAACTACTTCAAATGGAGTCAGGTTGTACTTGCGTTTGCATTCTGATCAGGATGTTATTCGGCTTGAATCCGATGTCCCAAGAATCGTCGAACACACGCCAAAACCGTATAAGCGGCTATTAAGTGTTGAGTTTAGTGCTTTACGATTAGAAGCTGAAGCATTGGTACGCACGCGAATTCAACAATAATATCTTTATTTTATACTTGTACTTAATCTTAATTAATTTTTTAGAAAGACAGATTCAATGCATTAGTTGCAAGACTGTCTCCAGAAGAGAAAGAAAACGACCCTGCATCTGATGAAATAGAAGAAATGGATACTATGCCTTTAGTCACATTGCGTCCATTTGACGAAATTTCAAGTGTAGATCATGATGTTGCAGTCCTTAGCAAAAAAGACGACAAGGAAAAAATCAAATTGGTATCAAAACTATGGGTAGAGAAATATAAACCTAGTGGTTACATGGACTTACTCAGCGAAGAGGTACGTCTAATTACAGAAAACATTATTTTATTGGTGTAAATATCTAACGAAACTCAACTTTTTTAGGCTGTAAATCAGAGTCTGCTTCATTGGGTAAAACTATGGGACAATTGCGTTTTTGGAAAGGATTATTTGGCTAAGTTTAAAGAAATTAAAGAAAAATACGCTAAAATTGGTAACGTAAAAACTTACGTAATATGTATTAAAAATATTAAATATTGGAAACTTATTACCGTTTTAATTTGTCTTCGACAGAAGAAAATGAAAAAGGGAATAAAGAGTGGAAAACCAAATTACAACCAAGCTTAGTTGATGACGAGTCATACGATGATCTGGGACGTCCGAAGCAGAAGATAGTTTTGTTGCATGGTCCTGCAGGTATGTAATTAAGTCATTCAGTATCTTTCAACTAAAACTTTTTCATTTTGTAGGACTGGGGAAAACAACTGCTGCTCATATAGTTGCCAAACATTCTGGTAAGATTTTATTTCTAGATGCTTTACTTTTATGCCTTTGCCTTACATATTAATTTTGATTACCGTATATATATATATACAGGATATAATATTATCGAGATGAATGCGAGTGATGACAGGTCTACAGATGTTTTTCGACGAGTGCTGGATTCTACAACTGAATCCAGGTCTGAAATGTTTCAGAGTGGTCGACCAAATTGTCTTGTAATTGACGAGATCGATGGTTCTCCACCGGTAATTTTTTTTAATTTCTTTGGAATTTTTTAGCTTATGGATACATCATATCCTAATGAATGGAGTCATCGTTATGTAAATACGATCAATAATGAGTTAATTTTGGCCTAGTCAACAAGAGTAGGAATCCTATTGATTTTTAACCAAACCGGTCCAGTGTTGAGTTACGGGGAAAATACCTTGAAATGCACAAAACAATGTAACTTCATGCATAAAGACATGGATTTTTAAATATTCCATGCCTTTTGAAAATCAACAATAAATTATGTTTTGTGCATTTCCAAAACGTTAAAACACATGGATTTTTAAATAAAAATCCGTGGGTTTATTTGGAAATATACAGTTATTTTTTGTTCATTTACAAAACCTGAAGAGCAGCAGACTTTCAAATTTTATGGAGTTGTTTACGAATAAATTCCAAGTCGTGCTTCTGGGTAGTTAAGTACGGTACGGTTTAATAAGTTAAATTGGATTTGTTTTAGGCAACTGTTGAGATTCTCGTAAATCTTGTCTCTGGTAAATCGAAGGAATCAGGAAAAAGCAAGAAAAAGAAAGTTCTTCGAAGGCCTATTATTTGTATCTGCAACGATTTATACACACCAGCTTTAAAAAACTTGCGTCCAATAGCTTTGGTTCTTCAATTTCAGCCAATTCCTCTTTCAACGTATTTGAGTTATAAGAAATAATTTTAATAATCATTTTCTTAATATTTTTTTGTTTTTTTAAATAGTTTGGTAGAGAGGATTGAACAAATTTCTTTCAAAGAGAATCTAAGACTGGATCATTCGATGCTTAATTGTATTGCTGAGAAATCTGAATGTGATATTCGATCTTGTCTTTCAACTATGCAATTTATCAAGCAAAGAAATGGAAATGTTACACACAAACTGTTGGATCATTTGGGAACAAAAGATAAATCAAAAGGTCTCTTTGGTGTTTGGGAAGATGTATTTTTTCTTCCTCAAAGGTATGGAAAACAATATTTGTTGAGGAAAATCTAATATTTGCTAATTTTGATTTTCGACATCAGCAAAAAATACTATGAATCTAAAGATCCAACGCGAGCTGATTCACGATTTCACAACGTCTTACAAACTGCTCAAAATTTCGGTGATTATGAAAAACTTCAATCTGGAGTTTTCCAAAATTATTTAAGAACTAGTTTACGGGATACATATTTTCAAAAGGTATTTCATCAAAATATTTTCTTATTTCAAATAATCTAATATCTTTTTATATTGTAGGTTTTGAAGGGACTCGAATGGAATATTTGGTTTGACGAACTTCAGGAAAAAATTAACAAAATGCAAAATTATTCGCTGCTTGGATATCTTCCTACTTACTTTGTAGCTAATCATTTTCTCTTCGCCAGCAGGAGACGATTTATGTTACAGTATCCAGCTAGTGCTTCAAATGTAAGTCAAGTCAAATAATAAATCAAGTCATCTAAATTGATGTTTTTTATATTTAGTTGTATAATCAAACGACACGACACTTAGCAAATTTTAAAACTCAACTGAGTGAAATTCAGCCAATGATTGCTAAATTCGTAAATATTAGAGAAGCAATTTTGGATATTTTTCCAGCTATGCTCGGAATAATTCAACCCGCTACAATACGTCCGGTATTTTGTTTCTCTAACTTAATATTTGTATTTATTTCTTGTATTGATTAACTAATTATTCTTTCAGATTCCAGCTCAACTGTGGAGTCCGCGTGAGAGAGAATGTCTAAGAAATATTGTAAGTATTATGATCGCGTACAACATGAATTACATTCAACAACGGAACAATGAAGGAAGTTATATTTATCTTTTGGATTCGTAAGATTTTTAATATTCACACAGTAGTATATAATTACAATTTACAATTGCCATTTTCATAATGGACTCATTATACTTTAGGAATATGGAAGAATTTGCTCGTTTTCAACATGAAGAGGGTGCTGTTAAGCAGAAGCAATTTCCCTACGCGATAAAACAAATGATAGCAAGGGAAATTGAAGTAGAAAAGATGCGAAAAGAAGAACCAAAAGGAATCAGACTGGAAGAAAGTTATAAAAGTAGCAATTCCAAAAGTGATCACCACCAATCCTCTGTTGCTGTTGGTAAAAATTCTGAAATTGACGATACCCAGGATAAACCAAAACCATTACCGAATTGGAAGCAATTTGCAGCTAAACCAGATAAGGTGTGTTACAACTTTATGCTTTCATTTCAAATTCCAATTATTAGAAATTGTCCAATAATTTCTAGAATAAGCCAATCAAAACAACTGAACCTAAAGACTTTTTTGGTCGAGCAATCATACCTAAACCGATTAGTGCAGAACAGGAAAAAGTCAATGAACAAAAGGGTAACTATTTGAGTGTATTTACAAAAAATGCTATGTGGTAAATTAACTTTTGTGTATTCCACTTTTAGCTCGAGCTTCTGAAATTTGGTACAAATTTAAAGAAGGTTACAGTAATGCAGTCCGTAAAAAGTTGAAAGTTAAGGATTTCCTTTGATCAAATAAACACGTAAGGATGAAGTTGATTTCTATAAATTAGTACGCCTTGGTACTTTTATTTTTAAGTTCTGAGCCTATAAGAACTTCAACGTAACTTTAACTAATGATAAGTTACAATATTCAATACAGTTTTTGGTGGATAAAATTTTGGATTTATGAATATCACCTGAATTGAAGTTTTTGTTTTTAATCATATTATTATAAATATTAAGTAGAGCACGTTATTGAATGAGTGAGCTTATTAGACATTGATTTTTATGTTATATCTAAACTAACTACAACAAAACAAACCGTGACATTTGTTGTGATTAATATTGTTAATCACACGATAGCTTTAGGATTTATACATTATTAATTTAAGGAATGTGTTTTCAGTATTTGATCAGTTGACTTTTTGTTTAATGGATTGAGTGTAGTGTGTGACTTTATAAGAAATTGATTCTGTTTGATGGATTTTTGTCATCGTTCATCTTCAAAACAGAGATTAGTGACTCCTATACTTTGGGGTTCTGGTGGAAGCGGTGGTTGTGTAAATTCGAGGAAAGGATTTGAAGGATTTAGAAACGGAGCTAAACCAAATAAGTCGACACGGCCAGGGTCATCGTCAAAGCTTCCGTTCCCAGGCATGGGACGGTATTTGAAAAAATCTAACAAAAAATAAATAAGCAAAAATGAAATTATCAAAACCATAAAATTAAAATCCAAGCAGTTAAATTTTGCAGGCTAAAAATTAATAAGGCGTGAACTGAATTAATAATAATGGACTAATTCAAGTGCAAGATTACAAGTTTTCGTGCGCTTAGATTAATTTTTTAGTGCTTGGAAAATTAGTAACTGGATTTTTGTAGTCAAAGCTATATGCCAAGAAGTTATTCTTGGGCTTAATTTGATGAGGCTTTTGGAAAGGGATGAATAACTTTTTTTGGCTTGTCATATAAATATCATTGTGTTTTTAAGATGTCTTTTTCCAGCAAGAGCATCAATTATTAATTTAGAAGGGCCGATTAGTTTTTGTCAGGTGTATAACTTCTATTGCTAGGCGTTGGAGATCTATCACTTGAATTATTGGATGATGCAGAAGGATGCGGAATGGAAGACATACCAAATGGTGCTTTTTCAAATGGATCATCTTCATCTACCGCAGAATGTTCCCTGCTTCCAGCTACAGCTGTATCATTGGCATTAGGTTCACGGTCAAATGGATTCCAGGATGATATGGCCTGTTCTGATGAGGCTGCGCTGATTTCATGAGGCTGTGATATTGGTCTGAATAATTAATTATATTTTAGTTTATAATGAATTTATGGATTTTGGGTTTGGTTTTATTTAGACTTACTTTTCAAAAGCTGAAGAATCAGAAGCATTTCTCCTGTGACCTAACTCTACATGCTCAGGCTTAGGACTTTTTGGTGGTGGGAGGAGAGTGGCTCCAGCAGCAGGAGTTGGAACTATAATTGTTCCTTTAGGTCTCTGTCGTGGTGTAACCGTTGTCTCTAATGGAGTTAGTATAGGAGCCGGAGTCACAGATACAGATTTCACAGACTTCTCTTCTCCTACTTTTGTTCTAGCTGCAATTCCTTCTGTCATGACTCCCACAAGAGTATCAATAGACGGTGGTGGTTCTACTCCGTTGACATTTTTAACTGGATTAGGTGAACCATGGAGTTCATGTATAAGTTCCGCTACTTGAAAAATATCCGGTCTCAGTTCTTGATCTGGAGTAAGAAGATAATAAATAAGAGCATGGAGTTGAGTTGAAAATGGTGATGTAGATGGGAATGTTACGTTGGCTGACTGTATTGCTAGAATAGAATCACCAAAAGGCGTTGTGTAGAAGCATGTCTAAAAATATAAAAGAGTTAAATTAATATAATTTTATTTAGTTATTTAAATATTTTCTAACTTTGTATAGAAATATTCCAAGGGCCCATATATCGGATTTTGTAGTAATGGCTCCCCTATTTGAGTAAATATCCACCATTTCTGGTGATCTATAGGCAAGTGTTGTGTATTTTTCTAAATCTTCCTGAGTTGCAAGAGCACCATGAGTTATAGGGTCCCAAATCTTTGCCGTTGCTGAACCAAAATCACAAATAATATATTTCCCATCCTCTTCAAGGACGTTTTCTATTTTAAGATCTCGATGAACAATGGGTGTGGCACATTGATGTAATCTCGAGACTCCAGTAACAACATCCACCATAATATCCAGAACTTCCTTCTCTGATAAATGAGTCTTGGCTAACATTTTTGTATTTAATATTCCTAACAATGTTCCTCGTATATATGGCATCAGCATTAAGACTTCCGTCACTCCACCTCCTAGTGCTGTTACGCTGTAATCAATGCAGGCCAAAATATTTGGATGGTTGAGCTGAGTCTAAAATTGATAAGATGAAACCTTATTACTCTGAGGATTTAAGTTATTTTATATATTATTAATTATAATTACCATAAATTGTATTTCTCTTGTAGCTACTGTCAAATCATGCTCATTGTTGACAAGTATCCTTTTCAAAGCGTATTTTGTATTCCCTTGACGAGCAAGAAAAACTACACCGAATCCTCCTTCGGCGATTACTTCATCAACGACTACTGATATCTTTCCTAGAGTGAATGTTTTTCCAATACATGAGTTCTGACCACCACTTACTACCGGAACTGGATTAATCTTATCACGAAGTTTCTTCATGATGACTTGGAATTTTTGGAAGTTGAAGAAAGCCTGAATATTTAAAAGCAAAACAGTATTTTAGATTCAATATAACGTATATTACTTAAGATATTTCTTATATCTTAATGTACGTTACCTACCGACTCAAATTGTATTCACTTAAGGAATTAATTTACTATTATGATATCATTATTTCCTTCGTAATTTCCAAAAAAATTTCTGAAATGTAATGGAAAAATCCTTGTGACTATTTTCTACGACGCCCACTTCACTTCCACTGAACTGACTAATATTTAATATAAATAATATCAAACTATAATATATATCTTCTATTTTAATTTACCACTAACTAACTAAAATTGAGATCTATGACACTTATAAGTCTGCGTTTTACCATAGAATTTATAAAGTACAAAGGAAAAATTTATAAACTAATAAATCTTAATTGGATTGGTTTGGTGGAAACTTTCACAAAAAAAAATAATTAAGCCTCTGGCTAAAACAATTAGATTTTATATACAATTTTTGACTTTTTCGCCAGGTGTAGGTGTCCTTCCACCTGCCTATTTTTTTAAAGATTATCTTTTATATTGTCATTCACTTAAACGAAATTATCTTTAATTTATGAGGAATTCCTAAATTAGAATTGACCTGGTAGAAATTTCCCGTTGGGGCGAACACTGTGGACATCTTACCTTCGTTCTTCAATATATGAATCTCCCTCAGCTCCTACAGATGACGAGTTTAGTCTATCTAACTTACATACGAAAGAACATTCTTACTACATCCAACCCGTACGATCTCCAATCCAATTCAGAGTTTTTAATTAATTAATTTACGAAGCACAGCTTACATTTTACAAAAAGAATATAAACAATAGCTAAAACGCTTTACTTTCTCTCTCAAAGTTTGATAAAAAATTAGTCACTCCTCTGTCCTCTCTTGGAAACCTAAAAGTCTCTGAATTGAATTTGTTGTTGCTTTCCTTATGACATGACACGACACGACACGACATAAAAGGTTGTATTAAAAAACTCACGATATTTAAGTACAAGCGTTTTATGTTTTCATTAGAATCGACCAAGACCATTGTTTTAACGTAATAAATCCATTTCTATAGAATCGTTTGTGCTAATGTTTTTTCTAAGCTATTGCTATTAAACAGTAGATTTTAAAACAAACAATAGATATTGGATTTATAATAAAATGAAACTTAAAGTCTCTGACTTGATTGTTGAATCATTGCATCCTATTATTATTAAAGTTAAATAATGCATATGCTGTTTGATTAATATGAAAGTTTAGATTGTTATTATTAATTTCAACAATAGTTTATTATTTGAGTTCAATGAAGCAATAATACTTTTTATGGGTTTAATTTCTTTTCTGTAGAATTAATTAATTAAAAGAAAGAAATATTTGTGCCACGCCACCTCATAAATTTCTAACTTAATAAAAATTATAATAAAATGAAAATTGGCTAATGATTTAATTGGAGATAAATTTAAATCCGAAGCCCCCAAAGACCTCTAAAAAATCTACCTCTACTCCAATGACCTCTAATTCATCTACCTCTAAAAAATTTACCTCTACTGAATTCACCTCTAACGAATCTACCTCTACTTGTAAATTACCTCTACTGAATCTACCTCTACCACCAATTTACCTCTACCGATAATTTACCTCTACTGATTCTACCTCTACCGATATTTTACCTCTACTCTTTTCAGATTCATTTCATTTTGCAAGTATCAATTTATTTGAGACCAGACATCCATTACAAAATGGATGTCAATCAGAATTCGAGAATAATTTTGCTACTTTATATTTACAATTTATACAAAAAATTCTACATTAAATGCATACCATATGCATAAATGGTACATTCATGATAATTATTTCGTTCACGTTCGGCCCCAACAGAGAGTTAATTATTAACGGTCAAGTTATTTCTAACAATCAAACAATAAATACATCTTAACAGATTTACACAATATTTATAAAAGCTAACCCTGCCACAATATCATTCTTTGGGTGCACTCATTTAAATCTACCTAAAAATTAATGAAACCTACCTAAACTTTTTCCAAACTTAACATGTGTTCTTATGAAAAAGTTTAGGTAGGTTTCATTAATTTTTAGGTAGATTTCATTTTTTGTTAGGTAGATTTAAATGACACCCATTTAATTGGAACACAGGGATGATTTTTTGAATTACTTAATCCACCTTCGCAAAAAAATGAAAATTCAATGAAAATCAAAATCTTAAAATGAAAATTCAATTGGCTTATGATAATTTTTGGTATTTTCCATTTAGACAATGAGAATGAGAGAAAATGAAGATTTTCAATTTTTGTTTTTTGCTTGATTCTGTTTTAAAGTTGATTAGCTAATGGGTCTACCTGTTAAGCTCCTTGTGACAAGTTGGTTTGAGTAAATAACAAAAAGCTATTCGGATTTAATTATCTGATAGGTGTGATATTATGCCTCGAAGGGTAGAGGAAACAATCGCTCTCAAAGATAATCCCGATCTCGAGTGAAAGTTGGAGAGAAAGTAATGAATTTAAAGGACCCTTTCTTTTGTCACCTCATAGTGAGACATGGAATTATGAAATAAATTTCTTTTATCGGAAATGTTGAAAGCTAAGAAATGAAGGGGATGTATTTTTGGTATGATGAGTGTATGTGTTTTGGAAGAACAGATTAATGTTGATCTTTGGAAGTAGGGAGGGTGTGGGAAAAGGAGGTTTTGTAAAAAGCTTTCACCTTGATGAGAAAAGAGATTAGAAAGAATCCTTCTTCTTCATCTTTGTGATGACGAGGGAGAAAGTTAGAAATTACAAGGCAAGCAATGAGAGAGAATTTATAATTTAATCCTTGTCATCATGTGGGATTCTTTAAAAAACTTTAAAAATTAAAATTATGATTAAATATATCTGATTTATCACTATTATACTTTATTATAATCGTAATAAACAATTTCATTCCATGAAGACCTACTGCGAAGAAGTGAGAAGAAGGGTAAACTTTGGTTTCAATTTTAATATGAAGGAAGAAGTTTTCTTAAAACCCCTGATCCTATTTAACAATTCAAAAGATATAGAAAAGAAAAAAATACGGTGACATGGATGTAGTAAGTGTGATGACAGGGGATCAATTACACATGGATTAACATTTAAAACTTACTTTTCGAACTTTAATCTTGAATATAATAGAATCTACCCTATAACAAACCCCTTTCTCTCTATTGTTAACCATTCTCAAAAGATTTTCAAATAAAAATGGTGGATTCAATTTTCAATCCAAAATTTTTTCGAATTAAATTAGAATGATTGAAACTAATAATTCGAAAGATGAATATAATCTTAATTTAAAATTCTGAATTCACATAAAATTTGGAATCACATAAAATTTCTAAACAATTTGCCAATCCCCAGTCTGCGTTTTGAAACGTTTTGGAAAGAAAATTTTAAGTTCATAATAAATTATTAAATCCATAATATAATTCCCTTTATTAGTTTCATAATTCAGAGTTTTCTTTTACGGATTTAACTAAAGCTTATTTCTAACGTAACGTATTGGAGTTAGGAAGATCTAAAGCAGGCAGATGCGAGTTAAAAAATGGTAGAATATATAAGATCAAATGTGAATCCATTTTGAATAAGTTTCAAATTAATTCTGGATCAAATAATTCTCAACCAGTCATGATCAGGGAAAGCCCTGAGAATGTCACAGACGAATCCGAGGACACAACAGGAATAATCAGGATTTGGGATTAACGAGACATTGAATTTGAAAGGGCTTATCCCGTTCAGAAGAGAAGACCCGGTCAACTAACTTGGCTATAAGTCCTTCTGTCTCATCCTAGGATAATCCCAAGGCATAGGCAGATGTTCACCACCATGCATATCTCTACAGGATAAAATCATTTACTAAAAATGTATATATGGATTTAAGTTTTAAACAAAAAATTATCGAAACTACTGAATTTTTTATTAAATTTACAGACAAATTAAGCAATTTAACAAGCTGGTATTAAAACTAACATTGATATAATGGCATCCATTCCAATTTATATATAAAAAAATCTTTAATTAAAATAACGTATATAATAAATCTTGGTTAATTTTGTGAAAAATATGTTATATTTGTATGTAATGAGCCAATGAAGAAGAAGGACTTGAGAGAGCCATATAACAGGAGGGCCCTTTGGAACTGAATTTATTAATCCTGAGCCTGACCCAGAGTTCATTTAGCGTGTGTGTAAACTTGTAATTCTCCATCGTTGGGGAGACTTTCTATTTAACATGATCTGAAAAGAAGGATTACACAAGTTATTATATTGTGATCTTTTGAAACCTCTGTGCCTCCTTCTCCATTGTTAAAGACCACCCATTGGAGGGGAATAGATCTAGTATATACTACTACTGGAAGAAAACCAGCTCAGCCTTCTATCCTTTGTTCCAAAAATCTGCTTCTCATCCTTCTGAACCATAATCCAAAAGAATTAAAGGGACCAATGGAAGTATATAATTTGATCTTAGGGTGTTTGACATCGTGTAACATGACCCCTTACAAATACACAAAAACAGCCATAGTCTACCTTTTATCATCATCATCAAGATATCATCAACTCTCTGTTGTGGGTCTCAGACTTCTCACTTCATTGACTGAAAATGGACAACCCAGGTCATTAAATGTTGTGACCCTCTTTTTCCGAAGAAAACTTAAATCAATAATAAGATCAACAAAATCCTTAAACCTCAGCTCCAAAACTGATTCATGGAGGATACAGCCAGGAGGAATCTCCCAAAACCAAACAAACGATTACTCCATGTTTTGCACCATTTTCTTTTTATTAAGATTCTTTTACATCCATATACATGTTAAGAAATCAGACTAACAAAATAAGGAAAGAAGAAGCCAAATTAATGACATGGGGTTGGTTTTTCAGTTGATGATCTTAAATTGCGTGACTGATCCATTTAATTCATCTGATCAAAACAATCATATGAAGTTGAAGAGGATTGAGTTTTTATGGGCAGAATCCTCACAAATGGAAATGTAAGCTGACCACAGAATTGAACGGATGAGGATTGGACATCATGTCTAAGAATAAGCATGTGATTTTGAAGATCCGGACTATTCATTTCATGGGTAATATATGTCCATGTGCCATGTCCATGTCCTTTCCCCTGTTTTGTGTGGTTTCCTCCGGAGAGTCAATAACAATTTCCTTCAATCTATTGTTTCTACAGAGGAGATCACCGTGGCCGATTAAAGAGTCCGATTACTTTCCGGACAAAACGGAACTTAAGGCTTCTTCCGCTCTGCATCCAATTCAATAACAATAATTCTACCCTACGTTTCTTTCAACCAGAAGCAAAAAATACATCCTTTATACTTTCACTTCTATCGTCGTTTCAAACTTACTTTGTCTTTCTTCTTTTTTTTTTTTTATAAAAATCATAATCAAAACTCAGAGGCTTCTTCCAAGTGTTGAATGAGTCCTAAACTTTAAATACTGTTTGGATTTATTTTATTGCCTAGAGATAAACTTAAATTCATTCTTCCAATTTTACCGAAAAAGGTATGAGAAAGGCTTGGCGGTTTTGGGGTAAACAATAAAGTGAATGGGAAGCCTCAAAAGGAATAAGTTGGCTATTGTCACCCTTGTCATTGATACACTATCGTAGAAGTTCAACCGAAGCCATCCGCCGTTCTTTCTATTGAATACTTCCAGAATGGAATACAGTGTCACTCCTGATTGACAATAATCTTCCTTCCATACCAACAATGGATGACACGACATGCAAAAGAAAATAGGAAGAATGAAACGCTCATCTTCTTTTCTTCAGTTGAGTGGGGCGGTCTCTTTACTCCAATTTCTTTTATCGGGAGACAAATCTTCGTGACAGGGGATGATGTCAAGGAACTCAAATTAAACAGTATTGCTTTCAAATATAAAATTTTAAAAAGAAAAAATATTATTTTATTTTAAAATGAAAAAGATCTTCTAAATTAATTTTGTATAACTTTATACAATATTTTATTTTATTTGAAAATTTTAATTGACACTTTTTATTACACTCTAATTTTCACATAGGAAAAAGTTAACTTAAGACATCAATAAAAATACTTTGTTGTAAATTATGCTAAAAAGAAAAATTATCTTGATTTTTGATTTGTATAAGTAAATGTAAATCAATAAAAAATTAAAGCGGATAATTTTTAAAAATGCATCCGTAATTGCGTCTGTAGATGATTTTATGAAATTAAACGGGCATTTAGAGTCATTGCTTCTTGATTTCTGTGGGAAAGTAATAAAAAATAAAATAAAAGTAATTAATAATTATTGTATTGAAGAAAAATAGTTAGAGTTTTTACTAAACTAATTTATTTTTTGAAGGTCTATCTTTTCATCACTAGTATTTTATGTGTTACACGCTTCTCAAACGGTTTTATGTGTATTTATAAAAGCTCATTCCTTAAAATTAAATTGTGGATCACTGATTTCGAATTCCTGGTTTTTGGAAAACTAGGCATAAGAGGCTCTTTATTCGACGTAAAACACTTTATCCTCAAGATTTCAAAAGAAGATTTGAAGTGTATCAAAATTGGATTTTTTTGCCCTAGGAATTATTACATATTCAATTGAGTGCATAAAATGTAAGTAGGCAAGGCGGTAGGTATGGTTATAATGTAAGGTAGGGAATAAGTATTGGTTTGGTGGAATGGTGGTGAAAGCAGCAGAGGAGGGTTTTTAAACGGAAAATACCCTTAGAATTATAAAGGACTTAAGTATTAAAGCGTCGTCTTCTTAGATATGGAGCTTTGGAAAACAGTTTTAGAGAGGCTTTAGAAACATTTTGAGATTGGTTTATTCTTTTCTTTCATAGAAAAATTCTGATTTTTTCATATTTAAATCCTACTTTTGAGTATGTGATATGATGCATACTTATTTTAAAATCGGTAAAAATCTTAAAGGGAGGAGGTGTTAAAAATTGTTTTCTCCTAAAAAATTAAAAATCACTTTACTAATGGTTTTAGTTGATTCTGATAATCAATGTAATCTTTATATTTTAAAATAATGTGTAACCATTTACATTTTTAATTAGAATTGATAACAGGCGTGATAATAACAGGAAACCCCAAATTTTGGTTTTAAGTTACGAAGTTTCTTTATTTTGAAATTCAATATTTCCAGCTTATTTGTTCATCCCAAACTTTTAAAGTAAAGAAGAATAATGGTGTGAGCCAGGTGGAAAAAAGAGAATTCAATTAAAGATCTTACACGCGCCTACAATATTTCTATTGTGTGATTTTAATTAAAAAACTCGTAATACTTAGGAATAAGTTTGTAATTTTTGGAAATGGGACTCTTAAAATTTCTTATGGTTTCATCGATAACTGTAAGGGGAGTTTCAAGGGTTTAAATTAAACAAATAAAAATCCTTATGGATCTCCATCTTCATGTTATACTCTCTTCTTTTAACCTTATGGTGACGCTGTCAGATTTTTATTTAATTGAATCTTTTGTTGTTAACACTTTTCCGGATTGAGAAATTGACTCGATGATGTAGCACTTTCAAAATTTACAGTCAAAAAAGTAAGAATAGAGACTTCATAAACATTTGGTTCGATTTTGGTAGTAAACCACAGAATTATAAGAAAGGCTTCACGAGATATATAAACAGAATTGATATACGTGTATTTTATAAGAGTAAAAAATTATTAATTTGTAAGTATAATTAGGTTTTATGATATAAAAATCTATAAAATATTTTTAATTAAGGTAAAAGATGAACTTATTTAAATTTTCCTTAGAAAATTTTTTCGTGTGAAAAATTACATAGAATCTTACTTAATTTACAGTTACAGAAAGCACTTGTAGATTTTTTATTATTCAGATAAATTGAAAATTGCTCCAGAAAATAAAATATAATATGGAGGAGAAATAAGGGAAAGGCTGTATATTTTGGGATGGTGGAGTTCCCGAAGGATTAAAATTAAATACCGTTGAGTTTTATATCTGAAGGCATTGTGGTCTAAAAACTTCTTTTCCATTACTGATCTTAGAATTCATTAAAAATTAATCCACAAGATGAAACTCTTTACTCAATCAATCCAATCTAAACCTCATTAAATTTTTACTCACCCTTTCAGAAAGACAATTTGTCCAACTTTTTAACATGTCCATTCTGTATTCTTTGTATTATATTTGTATAGCTATAAATTGTCCTACACACTGGATGCTTCCTAGCATTCTTCAGCTTCCTTGTATCTTTTCTTCGTATTGACCTCAGGGATGGATGTTTTGGGATTTGATTTGTTGTTGATCAAGATGTATAATCAGTACTAGCAGCTGTATATTAAAACAGAACAATTCTGCTTAAAGCTCAGCCTTTTGAATATGCAAACAATAAAAAACTGTTAGTGTCACGTTTCATTGCGTGTGCTAAGGGTTAACTGGATTAGATTTACACCCTAAACCTTCTAACCTTATAACCAAAAACGATTTCTTCTTGTTTACCCCGGATATTGAATTTCAATTTTCAAAACATAAAAGCATAGCTCAAATGCTTTAATTTTTAGCTTAACCCTTACTTGACTCGGTGGAATGAAAGGTCTTACTACTTCTCTTCCCTGGCTATGTAAACGCTTTCAATTTCTGTTCACACTTCGCCACCTTTAGAAGTGGCCCTTGGTTGACACTTCAATTTTCTAAAGAATGGAGAATGACAAAGCCAATCTTTCAAAACAGATGAACTCTGAAATCAATTATGCTTTTCGTCCCTTTGTTTTCCAAAATCCAACCCTACTCTTTCTTCTTCGACGTGTGGTCTTCCCTTTGGCAACCAGAAAAATTAGTTTTTCTAGTCTTTCTTTCATTGTTGTTTACACGAAGTCATCCAATACGTATTATTCAAATGCTCATTTAATCCTTTCATACAATAATTTTTTCTTAGCAAACATGTTAATAGTCCAGCTGTTGAAGGTCACTTAGTTGACCTGTTTAAAGAATTGATTGACATGTCTTCAAAATTTCAAAAAAACAATTCATGTTTTTATTTTAATTCAAATAAGTTCATTATAATGCATACATTCACAAAAAACCGGCTTAAATAATTTATAATAAGTTTGAAGCGAAAAATACAAATAGTTTGAGTTTTTAAATTTTTCTAAGTTTTTTGCTTCCTTAATTAGAATCACTGAGATCATCCGAGAAATCTGAACTATGATGACCCTTGCGCATATTTGGGCTAAGCGACAATCCTGGTTGTAATGAGATCTTTTCAGGGTTCAACGGAGACGGCTGACGGTGATGCTGTTGGGAATGATGATGGTGGTGGTGGATTGTCATTGGTGATAGATTACCAACTGCGCCCGCGTCATAACGTCCTGTCACATGCTGCTCTGACTCTCCTGATGATTTTCCAATTAGGACAGATGATTCTTCTTGGAGTCTACGCTGTCGTTCTTCTTCTTCACGTTTTTGTTTCCGCCATTTTGCTCTTCGGTTTTTAAACCAAACCTGAACAAGGAAATTAAAAAAGGAAAGTTTTACTAATAATGTGATACATAATTAAAGACTCAATATGACTTGATCAATGAGTAGATTTTGAGAATTTTTCATTATTTTTTTTTCATAATCTGAAGTTTCTGCAGGATTTAATGATTCCAGTTGAAAAGGAGAGAAGCAAAGGAAAAAAGGAGAATTTAACAAGTCAAATTATTTTCTAGGAAGAGGAAGCAGCCCAGGTGAAAGAAGACAAAAGGAAATCTAAGAGTAATGATGTCGGGTCCTAGGAAAAGATATAAGAAGAATGCACGTAGAAGATCCAGGGACAAACTCAAAAACGTTAAATGAAAAATCTCTTCTCTGATCTTTCTGATTTTGATAACAACAATCAACTTTTCAACTGTAAAATGTGGTCATAATGACTTTCTCTATTCGGAGTTTTCAAATAATAATGTCAAATATCATCAGGTAATAAGCATGTCAGAGTCTCTTTGATGTCTTCCCCTCAACCGTTTATGCATCTCGTCTTCCCAACCAATCCTCTCTCTTCCCATTTATTTATGGCTACCATCTTATAATATTATAGTAATATTTTTAAAGTATTACCTCCTTCAATACAATTTAATTAATTTATTAAGTATAAACAATATTAACAATAATAAAACAGTTAAAAAAACTAATTTAGTTTTAGTCTCATTGTTTTGCGACAAAAGATTGAATTGTTGTAAAATTGAAAATAAGCATTTGAAATGTAAAATCTTTATTATAAGTCAATGATTTTATGAATATGAAATCAATGAAAAATATTTACTCCAAAACATAGAAAGACTGAAAATAAAGTAATGAGATTTTCGCTTTTCAGTTTTCATTTTAATAAGATTCAATCCTTAATTATACTGTCAACTTGTGTATGAGATGATTGCATTTTCTTCGTTGGAAATTCAATCTAATCACTCCAATTACGATGATTTCAATTTATTCTTACGGATGAAGTAATTTTAACTCGGAAAAAGGCCCTATGTGAAAAGACTGGAAAAGACGAGTCAATCCTATTGGAATTGAAAATGAGAGTAGATAAAGACCACTTCTGATTCCTAACAATAGAAATTCAGAATCACAATAGACTCAAAACTAAGCAGCTATAAGACAAGGCTCTCGTAAAGTCATTCACGTCAACTCCATGCAGAAACCAATCAGAATCCACTTTCACCCACCAACCCACGCTCTCATTCAATCTCGATTACATTTCGCTCGTGTGCTTTTAAAATATTTTACAGAATTTAAATCCTACTGATAATGATTAAATGCTAATTAAGCTTTTCATCATTACTTGAAATTGAGCTGTGCAAAATAAAAAAAATTAAAACAAAATGGAGTGGGTTTATTACAGTTAAGAGTGATGATAGAGAAAGAGACTGAGTGAAAGTTTATTATACTTTGTGGTCTTGTTATTAAATTATTAACGAAAAGCCTAAAGGATAAGGGAGGAAAATGAAAAAAAGAAATAAGGGATTGTTGGTATAAAGTGAAATCCATCTCATCCTATTGTAATTTTAATGCAGATTTCATGTATGAAGGAGATAATGTAATCAACGAATTTACTCAGGAGTTTTATATAGAAATAGAAAACAGAATCCAATTTGAATGTTTGGTTAAGGAATTGTAATGAGAGAGAAAGAGGGTTGGAAAATTCCGTTTACATTTTCCATCCTCCAGTTATAGTGAAAGGAAAAGAAAGTAGAAAAAAGATTATTCTATTATTTCAAGTATCAACATTACGGTTAATTTTGTTTGCTCTCAAAACAAGAGGATGGGTTGGGTCGGAATTACTTTCTCTTTTCTCCCTAGATTCCTTTTTGATTTACAGATTTCAAAATGTATGTTTTAGTTTCAGGGGTTTTACTTCAAAAAATCTGACTCACTCATTTTATTTTAAAGTAGTGACCTTACTACTCACCTCTACACGCTCCTCCTTCAAATCCGTCTTGAGGGCCAACTGTTCCCTTAATACAACATCAGGATAGTGTGTCTTCTAAATTTCAAAAATAAATTAAAATTTTTAATTTAAATTTGATTTAGTATCTTCCTCTCCAACTGTCACCACAACTAATTTAACGAATTTAATTTCTCAATTATAATACTTGAGTTTTAAGGGTACTTAATTAAATTTACATGACTTAATATTAATTAAAAATGAAGGCATACCTCAAAAGTAGCTTCTAGTTGCTCCAATTGTTCTTCTGTGAAGATTGTCCTGAAACAAAAGGGAACAATTTTAATTAAAGACACTGAAATTAAGCTTTGAATATTAATTACAAGATCCGACAACAACTTTAATACGCTAATAAGCTCAAAGCAAATTCACATCAATTATGAATGGAAGACTTCATTCATTTTCATTTTATTCACTTCTTCTTCCCTTTCTTTGTTAACAAGTAAAAGTTAAACTTTCCTTTTTCATAATTTTATTCAATTAATCGTTTCTTTGAGATTAAAATTTTAGACAAAAGTCAGCAAAAATTACCTATCTAGAATAGACTAAATCCATCCTACGCCACTCTATATATTTACAACCAAAGTGTACTTTAGCTTTAGTAGTTCCTTGATGGATTTTATGAGTTAGCAAATTTTAGAAGATTTTATCCATATAAAGATTTCTTAAGAACTTCTTGTAAGTAAAGATAGGAGTCATAACTATACTTTTTACATCTCTTACTTATATACTACCAATTTTAAGAATTCCTTATGAAAATATTGACATTTGGGTTGAAATCCGAATAATAAGAGTAAAAGTTTAAGAATTGGGGGATGGATGGATGATAGGGAAGAAAGCGAGGAATATCTTTTTTCTTTCTAAATCTCCATCTTTTTCCAACTTTTATACCATATAAAGCTTAGAGAGAAAAAGCCAAGCCAAGCAATCCCAATCCGCTTGAACTTTTCTATCTTTTGAAACTCTTCAACTTTTTTAAATCCGTGATGTTTATCCAAAAGTATAAAAAAGTTTTATTGTGAAAGTTTAGTTATAAAAAAAATTCTAGTCGAGTTTTAGATTCAGAGATTACATTATGCAAATTAATTCGAAACATAAATATAGGATACGTGAAAAAAATTTCTCATTGGTTTATTAAGTGAAATGAAATATAAGATCTGTTAATTGTTTTCCTATGGCTTAGCTATATAAGTTCTTATTCTGGGTTGGGAAATTGTTAGAGAGCTTAAAAGATTTAAAGTGGAGCTAATGGTTTCCACTAATCCACTTGAAAAAACTGAATAAGTGAAACAAAAACAAACACTTGGGTCTTCCGGAAGCACAAAAAAGGCACTCGATGATACTTTGGATTTGAAATATGTATAAGAGGGTCCTCTCTTCATTTCTTTGCTAATGCATCTTATTACCATTTTAAATACTTCTCCGGGGGAAGATTTTGTCACAAAAATGGGAATAAAGTGTTGAAGGGTCACAATTTAAGAAGCCTGAAGGGGATGATGCAGGTTTAAAGTGGCAAACTTTCTCAAAAATAAAATCCTTCGTTTATATCCCATAAAAACAAAATAACTTCGGAACGTGACTTTTCAGAAAGAACAGATGCTTAATTGTTTTCGGCTTCTTAATATTGTTAATTCTATTGTTGTTTCTTTTTTGCACCTGAAGGAAGAACGAAGAAGGAGAAGGACAACTTTACCTAATTTTCTATCTTTTGTGACAAAGTTAAATGTTTTGACGGATTTGACATTGTACTTTATTAACACGTTCACACATCCTTATTATAATCTTAAAAAAGCTCACCTGTGCCTTCGCTTCCGTTTTGGTGTATTCCCACCAATTCCATTCCCCATTAGTCCACCATGACCGGAAACTGCTCCATTAAAAGGATGAGCGTAGAAATGACTGTAGAGTCCGGGATATGAGGCTAATAAAATTAATTAAAAATTAATTAATTTTTTTTTATTTTGCAAACAGAGTTTAATCAAAATTATTATGAAGTAATGTAATTTCGTCTTAAATTGTCAATTGTAGGATACTAATCCACACACACTTCTTAATGAAATGAAGCCATTTCTTTCAATTTCCTGTCAAATTATAGTATTAAGGGTAGAAGAAAGAAAGAAGAGTCATATCAGTTACATATTTTAATTATTGTTTTGAAGAAATCGGATTTGGAAGCTCATTTTACGTTTCCAGATTAAAAGTTCCAACTCTCAGATTTTTTTCACTTGAAAGTCTTCCATGTTCCTTGATTTGACAAGACAAATCCATAAGCATTAATTTAAACCCTAATCTGCCTTTAGTAGAGTGAAGACTGACTTTATTTTAGTATTATACACGTTAATCAAGAATCCTCGTAAATGTTCAAACTTTCTCCCGTTTCTACAAAAATTCTCTAAAATAACAGAGAAAACTTTTTTTCATAACGAAGGAGTGTAATGTATACTTTTATCACTTTCCTGAAATCCTATAAAAACATAAAAAAACAAAGGATTGTGGGATATCCTAACCTAAATCTCCAGAAGAAAAACATAACATTTATTTAAGAAGGTGTAAAAATATTTTACCAAAAAGTTCTGCTGCTGCGTGACTTGGAAGGAATCCTGCTGCTGCTGCTGCTGCAGATTGTTGTAAAAATTGAAATGGGGAGAAAGTTGCTGTAGTTGGTGGAGATGGTTGTATTGTTCTTTCACTTTCACTGCTTCCATTCACTGGACTTTGATCCCGTCCTAATGAAATATTATTTTGAGATGTAATTGACTTATAATTCTCACTTCGTGTTTTATGTATAGTAGATCCATGATTATTTATACTTGGTCCTAAAATATTTTCAATTGAGAATGGTGTTCTATGTTGAATTTGTGAATTACTTGTACTAATTGTTTCAGTTGAACTACAATTAGGTGATAATGATAAACGTGATGTAAACTGTTGAAGTTGGATTGGTATGTATGGAAACATTGAAAATCCGTGTAAATTGGACATTGTGTTGTGATCTAAGTTCTTAGAATGTCAATGAAATACTAAAACGATGACGATGAGTGTCTCACTGGTGTTAAAAGGTAATTAAAGGAATCTCCGACATCAAAAGACCGGGTGGTGACAACAAGAAGGAAAAGGGAAAACGAACTCAAGGGAGAAAGAAAGATGCCCAAAACTTGGATGAAGTACCATCAACCAGGCAAGTAGGAAAGTGGGAGGGTTTGTTTCTTTGGATTCGCCCAAATTTCAAACCAATCCCATTTCCTCATCTTATTCCTCTTACTATTACTTACATACCCCCTCCCTAGAAATAAATCATCTCAGCCTTATTAACGATGACAATATATTGTCAACATTTCTCTCATCTTCCTTTCAAATTCCAAATATAATAAAATCAGATCAATTTTATACAAATTATAAAATATTTTAGATTTACTTTTTATAGTCTTACGAATTTTATTCTTCATCCATCACAACAATTTTAAAACAAAAAAATAATTATGACGTGAAAATGAAAATTTTTTGATAAAAAATAGGAACCTTGTATTTTATTTGGAATTTTAAGAAATGAGATGGGAAATAATAATTTGTTAGGAAGAAGATGTATAATTGTGATCATTGTGATATACGCAGATTGAATCATCCGATTCTAATTTTGGAAGGATCCAATTCCAGAGTATTCTAGAATCATATTATCCATATTGCATTATAAAAATATAAGAGTGAAAACAGGATCTTCCTTAACTTTCTCTCGACTATTCCCTTTTTCATAATAGCCAACGAATACAGAACTATTAAACGAAATTTCAAAATTATGCTTTGATTAATTTTGGTAATTTGTTGTTTGTTAAAAATTATTTCAATGTAAAAAATTCTACAAATGAAAGTTCTTTAAAATTGAGATAAAAACAAGTGTCCGAAGGCCTCTATAGCTGACTTGGTAAGGAGGCCTTCGGACACTGGTTTTTCACTTTTTAAATTAAGCTCATTGACTTTAAATAAGATTTCATGTTGAAGGGTTGGGACCCTTATTATTATAAATTTCAAGGAAATAAATACATGGAAGAACAAATGTAATATTAATAATTTGTATAAGTTAAATAAAAGTTTAAACATATGAATTACTGTTGAATAATTCTTCTGCGGCATATTCGTAAAGGACAAGACTGTGAATGAAAAAAGTTTAAGAAACAAGTTGAAGTTTACAAATTATTATTATACGATGAATAGTCCGGAATTAAGTACCTTGGAGTTAGGGCTCAGTTATACACAAAGAGAATGTTTTATAAAAGGAAGAACCTACCGCACGTTTAAGTTTACAAACTAAGTTCCCACCTTCATTTTTCCAAGGATCAATCGAGCATAAAACTGGTTCACAGCATGATCAGCGTATGATCCTACCTAAATCTCAAGGGTCTCAACAATTCATTAGTTGTCAATCTCCTGCCCAATCTACCATTAAATTCATAAATTTACATACATACATAGGATAAGGATCATATACAAAAATTCTTAAGATTATTTAAAAACCTTCACTACTTATTATTTTGATCTCTTCAAACTTTTAAAAGTAAAGGATAATCCGATTTTTTCAAGGAATAATATTCCGTAAGGAATAAACTCTTTCGGGTTATTAACAGTTAATTTAAGTTCACCTTATATACTTTCTACAAAATTATTAAAGTCAAACTCAAAAGAAAACCCAACTTATGAAAATTGTAATGTTTCATTGTTGTTTTAATACTCATTCTTAATAATCTTTGGTTACTTTCAGGTATACTTGTATGTAACACAATTTTCAAAATATATTAACTCATAAGCGACTATTAATTTTGTGTGATTAATTCTTAACGAGATTAAAATAAATTATTGCACCTGTAAAAAATATATTCGACAATTATTTCTGTTACACTCACTACCCGATTTCAATTACTGAGCAAAATATTCTTGCAACAACGTAACAAGTTATGAACTACTTAAAAAGACACCCAAAACCCATTTTGGTCAAATAATTGTTGTAGGTCACAACATCACAATTGTTACAGGTCTCCGATATAAAGTACAAAGTAGTGAGTGTAACATTTCATTATCGTATCATTATAATTTAGGAAAAGTGAATCATTGGTTAGTTATTTCAAAGATGACTTAGTCAATCTTTCCGACCGTTTCGATTTAGAATTTTCCATGAGGTGAGCGGTTCTGCTTGCAAGCGAAGAATTGTGGGTTTACCCCAAATTAGCCAAAGGAAACCAATGAATACACACACGGTTGTTTCAACATAGAAACCGTCCAGCAGTGTTAAACATTCTCCACTTTGTGATTTGCATGCCTAAAAAATAAAAATAAATTATAAAGTAGAAGAAGAAGATATAATGTGAAATAATGTAAAATTAGTATTTTTACTTGTTCTAGCGCAGTTGTTGAGCAATCATTAAATTCAACAGCAGAACAGCTCTTACTTGTCAAAGGATCAATTAATGAAAGGGCAAGAGTGGAAGGCCAGTTACCACCTAGATTAGTTAGAGTGTTCAGAAGTGTCATATAAGTTCCTCCAACAATTGGGTCACTAATTTTTGCGAAGAAAGACATTATAGACACAAACATGCTGTAGACAGCAACCTGTATTCATAGTTTAGTATTAATATAAAATCAAGACTTTTCTTAGCTTTGAAAGCTAGGGATTTAACTTACTTGATGTATAGCGTAAATACCAAGAATCATCCCATAGTAAAAATAAGGAAATGTTCCATCCATTTGCTTGAATGATGGAGTTATCCAAACCAACCAAGCAAACACGAATCCAAAAAGCAATCTGAAACGAAACGATATTTCTTTTTGTGAATGCTTGAATAAGAGTAATGTTACTTTGAATAAAAACAAACTAATTACCTAACAGGCATAGCCTTGACAAATATGTTCATTGGATTCGGCCCGGCTGTGTACTTTGAGATCAAGAAAGGCAGTAAAATTTGTAGCGGCGTCATTGGAATGGCCAATAGTGCTAGTCTGTCTTTTGGAACTCCAGCTTCAACAAGTTTTAAGCCCACAGCAGAATCAGGGGCAAATCCAATCTAAAATATAATATTTAAGATAATTTATTTAAAATCAAGTGCTAGACTTTAATAACCTTTGAGGTGAGCAAGAATACAATCACAGTTTGAACATTGGGCAATTGTAGAATTTTCCAAAGTCCTTTGTAACTTGTAACAACAGACTCTTTGATTGCCTCTTTTTCTGGTAACTCCGTTTTCAAAATCCATACTAATGTTGTAGTAATCATGAATACCCAGGCCCAAAAATACAAAAAGCCTAATAATAAAACATTAATAAAATAAAAATCTGAATTACTTTGTACAAATACTATTATTTAAGTTAACGTTAACATACCGGACAATGTAACAAGTCCAACTTTTTCTGGCTGAGAACGAACATATTGATTACAGAAATCTGGAGATTCCAATGCGAGAAATACGACGTAACCCAGAAAATACCCAGCTGTTTGTCCAACACTATTGCACGTTGATGCATATCCGACGTTTTCCCTAAAATTTAACGATTGATAGTAACATAATTATGAATTGATAAATAAAAAGCTAACCTTCGTAACATTGTAAGAGCCCAACCATCAACAGCAATGTCTTGCGTTGCCGCCAGGAAATTCAACATAAAGAATACAACAGTTAGAAGTGTGATACTGGCGTTATCCAGCATATCATCAACACGACTAGAAAGTACTAGCATGAAAATCCCAATGAAGTATTGCATCGGAATGAGCCATGTTTTCCTTCGACCCATCCTTACTGAGTAGAGGGCATCCACTATTGGTGCCCAGAGTAATTTGATGCTAAATGGCCAATAAGCGAAACTAAATTTTCCTTGTTCACTGTATGAAACATGACGATTCTGAAGGATCATAGGAACAGCTGCAATTAATCCAAGTGGAATCCCTTGTAGAACATACAAAAATAGGAGAAGGAGTATGTTTCGTAAGTCCTTCTTTACATTTGGTTTCATGATTAAGCCTTGAATTCAAGAGGTTGGAATCTGCAACATAAAATCAAAATTTAGAATTTAGTTTATTCTAAACTAAATAAATAAAGCTGTCGTCGTTGATAAGGTTATTATAATGATGAGCCTAAATAGGAAAGCTAAAGCAACAGCTGTTCCTGTCTTTTTACTTCTTTCTTTCTTGTTTCCAAAATCCAGATTGTCATTGAATCATTAAAAGTTAATAATTTTACCTACCTAAGACAAGATTAATTGAAAAACCTCTCGAATTAATTTTGAACTTCTTCCACACACACACATCCACTTTACTTTGACTTTTTAAGAACCTTTTACTTTTTAAAAACGCTAACGTGTAATTATGACATGTTCAAACATGTAACTTCCCGCAATAACTTGAGTATGTTCTTGTCAACCTAGCGAACGTAACGTAAATTCTTCAAATTCACACTACTTCAACTTTATCATAAAATTCGAATTGGACAAACAACGTAAAACTTACTAATTAAAATTAATTGACAGGTAATCAAATCAAGCATTCGATCAAATTCGTGACTTATTTGTTTATTTTATAAATTATAATTTGATTATTTCTTGAATTTTGTTATTCTTATTTTCTATGACCTACGTTGCACAAAGAAGCAATAAGCCCAGACATTTGAATAAATGTACTCATCCCTTCAGCTATTCGAATATGGCAAAGTCCAATCTCCTAAAATAAACATTATTTTTAAGAAGAAATCAAACCAATCTTAAATCCAGTGGTTTCTTTACCCGAATAAATTGAAGTTTCACATATTCAGGGAGATTTGCTGTTTTGCATACTCGGAATATATTTCCAATGAGATCTTCAGCAGAATATCCCAATTTCCAAAAATGGGAAATTATTTTGTACGCGTCTTCGATTCTTCCATTGTTACAATGCTCCAACATTTCTTGGACCAGAACAGGAGATGGTTCATCACATACCTATTTTAGGAATAATAAAACTGTAGATTTATGAAGTGATTTGTCTTGGTTTGATTATAAATTACCTTAAAGACGTTATCAGATGTAATAGTCTCAAAACCACGATAAGTAGCTTGAAGATTATTTAATGCTTGACGCATGTCTCCTTGGGCAGTGAAAATAACCGCTTCTAATCCCTGGTCAGTGTAAGTAATCTATAAAAGTTTTTCACAAAAGTTATTCAAAATCATAACAGTCAAGTCACGTTTTTATTCCTTATCGTTACCTTCTCTTTTTCACAAACATGTAGAAGCTTAGCAAGTATTTGTGAATCCATTAATTTTCCAAATCTAATGATGGCGCATCGAGATTGGATTGGTGGGATAATTTTCTCACTCGAGTTACAAGCCAAGGCGAAACGAGTAGTCTCCGAAAATAGTTCCATGGTCCGGCGTAAAGCCTGCTGAGCACCGTCCGTCATACTGAAATAATTAGAAAACAATAAACAAAGATTAATCATATTGATTATTTGTTAAACTCCACCACAACAAACCTATCAGCTTCATCTAAAATGATAATTTTGTGTTTCCCATCTGGTAAGGAAACCTTTTGCTGCGCAAACATTTTAATCTTATTTCGCACAACATCAATTCCTCGGTCATTCGAAGCATTAAGTTCAAGGACGGCCTCGTGAAAATGTTTTCCTAATAATTTCTTAGCAAGGCACAAGATTGTTGTTGTTTTTCCAACGCCAGGTGGACCCTTTGATTTGAAAGAGCAAGAAATGTTTATTAAATAAATATAAACTTTAGGGTAAATTAATCTATTACTTACAGCCAAAATAATATTGGGCATGTTTCCAGTTTTAGAAAATATTGAAAGCCGACTGATAGTCTCTTCATTTCCAACAATTTCTGAAAAATCGGTTGGACGATACTTTTCCACCCTGGAAAGACAAGATTAATCACGTATGTACCATCGTAAACTCTTCCTAATGTAAAAGATTATTACGATTTTACCAGGGTAAGAATCCATCGACAGCTGGAATTCGGTGGTCATCCTCAATTTCCATTATTTCTACGTCTGCCATATTTTAGTATTACAAGATTACTAATGAAATTATGAAAAGAAATTAAACGCTGCTGACGCTGAGTGCTGAAGTCTAATCCGAAAAGTGTAATGTGAAGTTAAAGAAATTAAATTAATTTTTTGAAAGTTTAATTGTTTAATTAATTTTATTACTTCCGTTTTTTTGTTTTGTTTTTTTGATATTCCACTTAAAAAAACCGGGCCAATGAGGCCAAGAATTAAAATTTTTGTTCTAAAAATGAGTCGAAAACCCGCTCTTTCTTCTTTAAGAAAATGTGGCGCGTAACCAAAAGGAATAATTTGTTAATCCGTGAGATGTCACGTTCACGCAACACTGTCGTCGTCAAATTCATAACATTTTTTATTCCTAAAAGAAGCTTTGAAACCGTTTGACCTAAAATATGATTTTCTGCATGATATTTTTGGGAATAAATTGACGATTGGAACCAAATACTATGAAAATGCAATAGATATTTACTTGTGATATTTGTGATGATTTATTATCATTTGTTAATATTTGCCCATCTAAGAAAGAGTCTTTACATTTCGGAATTTCAATTGAAGTGAAAATATCCATGAGCTCGATCTCAGCTCAGCTGATTTTGACTTTTGTTTTTTGAGTGAGTTGATTTTTGTCAGTCGCTTACTTACTTTGAATTTTGATTTATCCAAAATAACTTTTAGATTAAAAATGGAAAGTTAACATTATATCTGTAACACTCTACGGTACATCACAAAAGGAGAATGGATTTAGAGCTTTAAAAAGATTCAATTTAAGTAGTACTGAATTAGTAGTATCTAAAACAAAAGTTTTCATTTAGTTCGATTTCGATTCAAATCATAACATAATCAGTCAAAGAATGGTGCAATTGAGAATGGATATTTGTGGATTCATTTGTATTTTTATTACATACGCAGCAGGTGAGCAATACATATTGTACGTAATGCTTGGGATGGTAAATATAATACTTAAATCTCATTTTCTAGTATTTTATGCCGATTTCGTAATTATTCGTTGGGTATGCTTTACTACGTTTTATAACAGGTACGGTTAATTTAAGTACATTTATTATTTCATATCTTACTTACGGTTTGTTTTACATTTTTGCAGGTAGTAAGTTGCGTTCCATCTACTTACTTGGGATTGGGAATATGAAGTGGTGGGTGACTTTTATTTATTTTTCTTATAATATTTTTACAGCTTGTGGGGAAGTTTGCACATAATATGCTTTAACATTGTGGTTGGATTTCTATCCTGGTCTCATCTCAGAGCAGTACTTTCCGATCCTGGAATCGTACCTATTCCATCAACTCGTCACGACTTTTCAGATTATCACGACGGTAAGCAATCTGTAATTAGAAAAAACAATCTCATTACTCACTCGATTTTGTATGACAGCATCTCAGGAGCGAGACGAGGATGTAAATGATTGGACCGTGTGTGCTAAATGTGAAATATTTCGGCCACCGCGTGCTCATCACTGCCGGTAACAATATTAAAAATAAAGTTGTAGAATGAAATATAATGTTGTTGTTTTTTTGTAGAATTTGCAAAAGATGCATAAGGTGAGTCGTCCTTTAGCTTAATTTCCAATTAACTTCAACAACTGTAATACTTTTGTTAATATCGTCATGATTAACTACAATATCCACCTTCAGCTAGAAAAAGGAGGTCAAAGCTAGAAAAGAAGCAATGGTGGATGGTTTGATTTATATTTTCTAATGAAAATTGTTGAAAACTTTACATGTTGAAATTAATTTGCTGAGCAGATATTGTTTAGAAAGTCAATTTAACTTCTTTTTTTGTCATCGTTTCAGACGTCTAGATCATCACTGTCCCTGGATAAACGTAATACTTAATTTCAAAGAAATGATATTTCACTAGCTTAAATGTAAATTATTTTTTAGAATTGTGTCGGTGAATGGAATCAAAAGTATTTTATACAATTTCTTTTCTACGTTGGAATTCTCTGCATTTATGCCGCAGCATTAGTTGTTTATTCATGGACAAACGACTGTCCCTACTGTCCTGCAAATGACATTATCCTGAAGCAATCAAGAGTGTAAGATATTTAAATGCAAATGGTGGATTTGTTTTAAAATTGATTTAATTTAATTTTTCTCATAGGTTGCATACTGTTATTCTTATGTTGGAGTGTTTTATTTTTGGGTTGTTTGTTCTTGCAATAATGGTCGATCAAGTAATATCACTTATTTAATATTTTATTTTAAATTAATTATTTGATTTAGCATTTTCTTTTTTTATAGCTGCAAGCAATTTTTAGCGGTAAGATTATTACTTATTTAGTATTTATTAATGTATCAGTTCTTTAATTCATTAAAACATAATAATTTTAGATGAAACAGCCATTGAACAGGTAACGAACTACATATAAAGTAACGAGGGTGTTAATCTTTACTAATAACCATTCATTGAGTAGGTACAGAGACTAGGACGTCATCGCCCAAGAAAACCAAAGTTAAAACTTTTGGGTAATTTATAAATTACATTTTCTTTTTGTTCTATTGAAAAATGTTAACTCTTTTTCATTGTTAAAAGGTGAAGTCTGCGGTAAAGGTCCAATATTCCTATGGTTTATGCCTTGTCACACTGGTTAGTCTTCTATTTCAGTTGCAACCAGTTTGGAATTTCATTTATTTTTTTTGAAATCCTTGCAGGTCCACAGTCGACGGAGTCAGTACTAAACTATCATGTATAAAACCGGGAAGCCGAGCCGAGTTGTGAATCATTCGTATAATGTGAACAAAGAAGTTGTGATCCAAATCCCAACATCCCAATAATTATATTTAATTATATTTCAAATACTCGAATTGTCTTCTGATCACGTAATACATCACAAAAACTCGTTAAGTCACCAGCACCGTAGATGAAATGACAAAGTCGATAATGATTTATAGGGTTAAAAAGATGCCATTTAGTGTTTGACTTGACTTGATTCGTTAGAAATGACTGGAAATTTAGCTTAGTAATTTATATATCTTCCATAAAGACTTTGTAAAACTGAATGAGTTTAATCATTCCTAAATAGCAGGTTGATGAATAATACGGACGTCAGCTCAATGCCTTCCACGCAAAATTATTAATATCACACTTTAAGTTTTTACGAATTAGACAATATTTAATTTCTATTTGCAAATGTTTAAAACTGGAATTAAATACTTTATTTCAACAAGAAACAAAAACAAAGTTCAGAATTCTTAATTTAATTTCCGGTATGAGTCAACTTATATCAGTTCAACATCGGGATGGATTTGTAGGAATGGAGAATGACCACCACGATTAACGATCCTGTTGATTTTGAGATCATGATCCAGTGACCTAAGCGATATTGTTTGATTTATAAGTGTTAGAATTCCCTTTTTTGATAAGTATTGGATGCATTTGGAAGTAGTATAGAACCATGGAGGAAGTATTGGTATGGTTTGGAAGTATTAATATGGTGGAAGTATAGGTTACTATCAATTAAATAAAAAAAAACCTTGATCTTGGTAGAGTCCATGGCCTCTGATATTCATAATCGGTCCGGGGGATCCATTCAACCTCTGAATTTTCATCATCATCGCGATCGTAGTATTGGCGACGTCGATTCACCAAAAATGGAAAGGTCTATTATTGAATATCGAAGAAATTCCAATTATCATTACACATGAACGTTATTTGAAATGAGTCTTAAGTAGCCAGCAGAGCAGCCAATGCCAGATGCGATGATATATTTTTTCATATCCGAGTCAGTATGCGTAGTTAGTAATTGTTATAATTGTTGCATCATGCAATGAAATATTGTTAGGATTTTTGGTTAATAATAGTAATATTGTTCCATTTTATTAAGCAAACCAAAATAATTAAAGTTTTGGTTTTTGAATTTATCGTATAGCTTACGAGCAATAATATTAATTAAGACTAATTTTCAGACCAATTTTTAAACCTCAAATAAGAAAGTAGCACAACCATTTTTGGAGAATTATATCAAAAGATTCAATTTTTGAGCCATAAAATTTTTTAAGCAGTTGTGGATTAGAATAGCTCTTTGCTTTTATATTTCCTTTGGAAGAAATGATTAATGCTTGGTTGAAAGAACAACGTTATTTTGAGATTTTCATTTGATAAAAGTTGAGATTTAGGTAATACATTTTAGCTGTTTAGCACATGCGGAGCTTAGGAAACTTGGATTTGAGGTTTAGGCTCGTCCACAAGAAGTCCAGAATCAATTCCACTTACATTATCTTCACTATTTCTCTTAGTTCCTCCTCCAACTTCGTTCAGACTTGGATCTTCAACCTTTGGTTGTTCTGGTTGAGAAGTAGACTGGATCTCAGGGAATGGTTTAGCATCACTGGCTTCTGGGACTACTGGAGTGTCCGTCTTCGTTCCTCCAGTTGGACGAACATTAATTACCTAAATTAAATATTAAATTTGATAATTTATACAATTCTCAAATGTGAGGATTTGTTTATACTTCAAAGTGGAAGAACCCTGAGTTGTTATTGCCAGATGAGATTTTGTGAATTGTTTTGTTGACTTGAACTACATGTCCATCAACCACCTTTGTTTCTGATGTAGAATTCGTGTAGTTGGCTGGTAAATTTTCAATGTTAAATACAGTGGTTTCATTGCTGTTGTCAATTTCACCGCTATCTATTAATGATGGAAAAATTGGACGAAGTGGTCTTCTCTGGAATGAAGGAGAAAGAAAAGATCCCCAAAGTGATGACATTTGTTGTTGCATGCGCTTCATCATCTCTATAAAAACAGGAAAGGATAATTAAAGCAAATGAGCAAGAGATTAAAAGTAATTTAAAAATTTCTCGTACGTTCCATGTGAGAAAGCATATCATGTGTATTTTCGCCATCATCACTATCGTCGCTGCTAGGTTTCTGATTCTGAACTTCGAATAGAGGTCTACGACGATTTTCAAATAATGAGAATGGTCTAAAACCTTGGAATGGAGATTCAGATTGGAAGAATGGGAATCGATCCGTAATCATAGGACGACGAATGATGAGAATTGTTGGAATTATTCCATCTTCATTAGATTCAGGTTTTTTATTATTAACTCCTTCTACTTCTTCAACACTGTCAGAAGATGGTTGGATAATTTCAACATCTTTGTTTTGGGATGATGGAGCAGGGGCAATGTCTTCAGTCTCATCGAACATTCCAGCAGGGACATCGACAACTAATGGGCCATTGGATTTACGTTCTAGAAAATAAAATGCATACGTTAAGTTTTTAGCATGATTTTACAAATTATATTTAGATTTGAGTAATTGGAATTTATTGTTGAATTTAAAAAGAAGTAGGGTGAAATATTGTAGGTCTATTTACCGTAAGTTCATTTTTATATTTATAAGAATGGAATGGAACTGTAATCTCATTTATTAATCAATGAATTATTAAGTTTAAATGTTGGGATTCAACAATTCAACATTCATGTTCTCGTACGTAACAGTAGCCACTACACTAGCCAGTTTTAAATCCTTTTCAAAGACAAAGAAAAGAAACCCAGGCAGGTAAGTTATAAACAGAAAACAGTTATTTATTATTATTACTCAAAAAGGTCAACAACACTTCGTTTTATAAGTAATAATCCTTTAACAGAACCCTAAGTGCATCCAATTAAACTTTTCAATTTCCTTCCTAAAAGCAAAGCCTAAAAGAATAAGATGTTTCCAATTCAGTAGTGACCTTAAATGAAAGTCAACAAAATTAAAATAATGATGATGATTGCTTCTAAATCTTCCTTAAAATTTTCTTTTTAAAGTGAACCCTAAACGGTTGAGTTCATAAAAAGTTTTACCAAGAAACATTTCACCTTTGTTTATTTAAAGGTATGAATTTTAATTATTATTTATTTAATTTCCAAGAATTGAGGTGAGACGTGAGAGTAGTGACCAACCAAAGGCCAAGAACTTTTCCATTGTTTAGTTATATACTAATACCAACTACCCAAGTCGTATTTAATGTATCCTCATTATTCTAACTAGAATGTTCTTAATTATCATCCCATGAATTGAATTGTCTTTGTCATTATTTCGTTGAATATAAACAACTTATGAAAAGGAAGGGAGGGTATGTTAAGTAAGTAAACACCGATAGAAACCGACAAAACACAAAAATTGAGGTTAAAACTTTCTTAATTTCTAGCCTATCCTAACTTTAAAAATATGCATCTGAAAGCCGAAAACGTACACGTACATTTTAAATGGTTCTTTTCAAAGTTAGAATAAACTCAACTTAAATGTTTGTGGTGATGATGGTGAACGACTAATTACGTATATGTCTGTCATGTCATGTGTCTATTAAAAAGAAGGAAATGATACTCCTAATAATGAATAATAAATTTGGACTTACCAACAGGTGTCCCATAAGCAAATGCTAGGGAGACAACAAGAACAAGAAGGATACGCATTTTGGTTGATTTATTTATATTGTTAAACTTCCTTGATTTTTAATTATTTCTTGATTTTCCGTTCTATTTATTTAATTATCCCCTGTGAAAAAAGGGAATTAAAAAACTTCGTAAATAAATGTGGAGTTGTTTTTAGGCGTATGTGAAAATGAAAACTGAAGTAAGTTCTAGAATAAAGTGAGGTTTAAAAGGAAAGATCAATAAAAACAAAGGAAAATGGTGAATAATGGGAAGGTGGGGGTGGGGATGGGGATGTAGGAGAAAAACAAAAAATCCAATTTCTCATCCCCTTCCCCACCCCAATAATACCACACTTCCATACTTTTCTGGGTCTCTTCTTCATTAGAATGAACCAATCAGAGACAACCTAATAATACAATACTTTAACATCCATTCCATCCATCCTAAATAAAATAAAAAGAATATACGTCATCTATTTCTAGACTTTCTTATCCTTAAATCATCTTTATCATCTATTGTCTATTATATACTTTATTACTCACTCACAGAATTAATACAAAAATGTTCTCTTTGTTAATTTATACTTTTTTGCGATGATGTCTAAAATAATGAATCATTCATTTTGGCAACGGGCTTCTTCTGCTTCTGAGGGGATTCATTTAATCAAGAGTTAAATAAAAATGGTCCACCTCCACGTAACTTATAAAAAATCAGGGAATGATACATGAAATTAAAAAATAAACGAGTGCTTATGCTATGATATAATTTAATTTCCCAATTTAATCCTGTGTTTTTCCAGAGTCCTTCAACAAAAAGTTACCCTTATTAAATTTTTTACCAAGCAATATGTAGCACCAATTTTAAGAAGTTCTCAACAATAACTTACTATATTTATATTTAAAACTTCAATTTGTTTTTAAGTTTATAAAGATTAAATGCGTTTATTTCCAACTTTTTCTTAATGTTAACCTCGGATAAAGAAATATGCAGTCATGAGATTAATATGGATAAAAAAATACATGCATGCAGCAATAAAATGAAACCAAAGGAAAAACAATCATTCCTTGATGTATAATATTAATTACTACACTTCGGATATAACCCCCTTACCCTTATTCATTTCAAATGTAATTTATTCCAATTACTCATATGACCCCGTAATCCTATTTATAACCTTCTAACTTTAATAAATCCAAGTGAAGAGAAAATTCAAGAAATATTCTTAATTCGCATTTTGTTAAGTACTTAACCTTGACTTTTCCAGAATAATTGATAAACTAATATTATGTTTACTTTTTCTCAGAAAGATCACACACAGCCAGATCATCATTTGCTGAATCATCACTCGATTGTTACATTTCGTATGGTATTAATATTAAATACGGTTACTCAAAAGTTCATTACGAATTTAATCTTTGGAAGAAGTTTATATGGTTATTTATGCTTCCTCAAGAAATAATACTGGAAAAATTAATATTCACTTTACCATTTAAAAACTAAAGGATATATTTATTAAATATATTGCACTCATTTATTATTAAATTAAATATTGTATTCAAGAACCATTAGTACGAATCACATAAAGTATTAAATGACTTCCATAAATACACGAATTATAAAAGAATTATCCTTAATTACTCTCATTACAATTCACAATTACTAAACTACGAATGCATTCGTCCCTCTTCCCTTAACATTTCATTAAAATCCTCAATAGTATTTTAATTTTATGTATTTTAATTTAATTATATTAATTAATTAATTAAGATGTGATTTTTTCTGTGATGATATCATTACATAAATTAATAGTCTCAATAAAATATCTAATTTAGTTCATTTTATAATACAATCGTACGTAATAATAATCCACAGGAATAGCAACGACGGTGACCCTGGTCCTGGAAATCAAATTCAAGACTAGGATGTGGTTTATTGCTCCTCTGCCATTTTAGCATCGATCTGCTTCTTTACAAGGGCAACAAACTCCTTTGAATCTTTGGAAAGATAGAACCGATCACAGTGTGTGATAAGAACAGAATCCCCTTCTGAACAACCATATTTAAATGTTATAAGTTCAGGATACTTCTTTTTCGATGTTATTTTAATCACAGAAGAAAGCAGGCGACAAACAGAAATTTCTCCTTGATCCTTCACGTCTGTTTCTCGGATCATGAATATTTTTGTTGAAGTCACCACAGCAAATCTATTGTAAACAAACCGAAATTACTTTTGAACTTAACGAATAATTCAACAGATTTACCCAACATAATTGTCACCGTTTGCCATAACTTCACTACATTGGAATGATCCTAGAATTTCTGGTTGTTTTAACCATGCCTTTAAAGATACCTTCTCACCAACGCATCCTTCACTATTTCCACTATGCGGTTCTGCAATTATTGAAAAACACATTATAAAACAGAAAGAAGGGAATTAATCTTAGAAAAATAATTAATTACCATCAGGACTGTCAGCTTCATTTTCCACCAAACTAAAAACTGATGGGAGTTTTCTATAAGGCTTTGATTTTTCTTTGTCTGTACTTCTGATGTGCCTTTCGCCAGGTGCTGAAACTGAAGGGTTTACAATGTAATCAAGTAGTTTTCCTTTCATTTCTGCAGTTTTGGCTTTAAAACTATTCCCAAATGTGTTAAAGAGTCCTTTCGATATTTGAAGCCCTCCGATTGTTCGATAAGTTGGTGGTTGTGCTGGAGGAGTCGACGTGATTTTAGACGGTGATGGGCTATTCATGGTACATTCTAAGCATAAAGTAGGATCGTGATCTGCCAATCCCTCATCAGGATCCGGATTTAAGAGCTCATGCAATGCTGAAACAAAAATGAATTTTCGTTGAGTTTAAGAATTATTTACTTTACTTATAAGAAAAACCTTGGTATCCTCCTGATAAAAGGCCAACTTTTTCTGTCGTCCTTTGTAAAAATGAAGAGACGACCATATGGACATACTGATCTTCCTCCTCACGCCCAGAACCAACGAAACAAAGGTGCTCTCCACCTGCTGCTGAACCAACAGATATGGCTTCCTTTTGTGCTAGTAGAAGTCCTTGGACAGCAGTTGAAAACGAAACTGGTGCTTGGAGCATCTAAATGTATATTAAAACAAACTTGGTTATATTTATAGTAAAAAACCTAATAAATGAGTGCTTCACCAATCCGCAATCGAGGTGAAAAGCAGTAGGCAGATGTCCTGCATTATATTGATTGGCAGGACGACAGTCAACCACAAAAAATCGGACGCCAAAATCAGAATTTGCTGAAAATTGAAAATTAATATTAAAATTAAATCCAACTCAAAACTCGTCAAATGTTTTGTTACATGTTTCAAGTTGCAGAGACACACTTCTTGCTAGCCGAATAGAATGAAGTAGTTCATCTGCAGAAATAGGCATACATAATGAATGCATTGCAACTCTTCGAGATGGTGAAGTTGAGCCCGTTCCACCGAAAGTTAAAAATGATTCGGATCCAAATAAAGCAGTTTCGAACATCTGTATCAAGTATAATGCATTGAAATAATTGAAAAGATGAATAAAAATTGTATTAATTTACTTACTCTGCGATAAGAATAAGGTGTACCAGTTGCATAATGCTGAGAAATAGCAATAAAGTCAGTAACGTCTTCAGGTTGTAGCGAATTTGCTAAAGATTGTAGTAGTTCTATGATTTTTGATTTGTCACCATCTCGAATTTCCATTACTTGGTCTCTAAATATAAAAGGAAATTATAAAAATGTAAAGTAATTGTAACATATGATGGTTGATGATTGATGAATTGAATATATCCACTGCTTACTTTGCATTGACAACCAAAGAAAGGGCCATATGGAATAGTAGAAAAGGATCACGGAATTGAAAATATACATCCCAAAGTCCAAGCGTAGCTTCAGGTGCACAAGAATTTGCAAAAAGTGTGCGAAACCATGAAGAACAGTATAAATATGGCGTAATTCTTTTAGAATCCAATAAGGAGCATAATTGTGGATCATGATAAAGAAGTAAAAGTCGAAAAATATGAAATGGGAGGCCATCAGGATTTGTTACATCTCTAGGAATATAATCCTTAAGAATAGAACGGAAACATTGATACAACTGACCAGCAGAAACTTTTAGAGTGACAAGGGGTTTTAAAACTTCCAGCCAACCACAATCAATCTCGTACTGAATTCCAGTTGATTTGCAGTAACCAGTAAGAACAGATTCTAAATCTGATACAATGGAAACACGATCTTCTTCTTCATTTTCTAATTTCTCTGAATAATTAAATCCTGTGTTAAAATCAAATTAAAAAACAATATCATAAGTTACAATTACCAACAAACTTCTGGCAATCAGCTCTTAGTTCCTGTTGTCCATTAAGGTCGAAAATATCAGACCCAACCGGGAGCTTTGCAGTGTATTCATCCACTCCTAAACACAACTGCCATACCTAAGATAAAAAGCACGTGTTAAATTAAAGCAACTAAATTTTATTATAAAATAAGAGTACCTGTGCTCGTAAATGCGTTGGAATTTTTCTACCCTTGCATATTTCTAGGACTCGATCTAAGTTACCCCCTTGGTCTTCTTGGAGTGATGTCTCTAGGGCTAAGCTTAACTCCCTATTTACAAATAATTAAAATTACAATATTATTATTAAACTATAACTAAATGTCAAATGTTGATGTTTGTTGTTAAACATTAAAAAATTACCAATTAACATCTTCTTCTTCTTCCATTTCCGGAAAACAGGAAGCCTAATTAATTTAATTCTAAATTCCAATCCAATGTCAATTATACTTGTTCCTCAAAAACGTTTGAACAATCCCATGATCAGAGTCAGCTGATTGTCAATAACTTTTAAGGAAAATACTAACAAAGGATTGAACTTTAATTATTTATTACCACACACAATATGTTCTTCTGATTGTATTTTTTAATCTAAATCTTTATGAATGGAGTAAAAAGAAAACGTCTGTTTTTGGAATCTGGATTCAATTAAAAAAACAAGAGAACTCATTAAACACATTTATTTTGTGAAGGTGGCGGATTGTGGATAAAAATGTGGCAGGGACGCTTGGAGAAAACTTATATTTTAGAAGATTTTTCTTACTAACCACAATTAATTGGAACAAATTCTGGACCAAAGCTTGTTAATTTTGGAGTTGTAAAGTGACAACTGACTACTGTCATCGAATCTTGGTACAACTCCCAAAAGGAGTTTAGGATATAAAATAATATTAATAAACTTTTACTAATATTCCATAATATAACAATATTAACCTGTATTAAACATTTAACAATTATTCTTCTAATTTACTAAATTTATATAAAAAAGGAAATCTTCAGTTGATAAGGGACAGTCCAAATATTTACTCCTACATTTTCTACTACTTACACCATTCAAAACAGCTTCTTCAAACACAGATAATATTTTTTCACTTTCTGATCCTATCATTTTTCCATTTTCCAACCCGTATTTTTCTCGTATTAATCTTATACTGTAATACAATATAATAACCAATTACTTTATCGTAATACAACCAACTTAAATCCATTACCTTTTTAATGTGTTGAGGGTTAATGAAATTTCTTCTGTAATATTAAAGCTTGATTTTGTATTTGTTCCATCAACTTTAGAAGAGATGTTGTTAAGAATTTGAAATTCACAAAGCGATCGTAAAACACAATTATATTCATCTAATTTTCTTATAAGCTAAAAGAATTAATTATTTTCGCTTAATTTTTTTTATATGAATGAATATTATACCTTTAGCGATTCATCAAGTAGAAGCACCTCTTTCGGTTCTACCAATACGCTTCTTCGCTTTCTTCTTTCCAAATAATTTATTCCTTTTTTAAAGTAGGCGTTCAAATCTATTGGAAGAATTCGTAAATACGAAAGTACATGAACCTGTGAAAGTCAAGAAATATTGACAAATATACCAATCAAAATTTAATGTGTCTCATAACCTGAAGAAGTATGATTCCAACAAGAAATGATTCAACAGGAGACAATGGATGGTACCAAGCTCCAGACATGGAAGTCATAGTTAAACCGTCAAATATTCCATGTGTTGAACTCGGGCAAAGGAATGCTAAAAGGGTAGCTGCTATCCCGTTTTCTATCATGACCTCAGTAACCATTTTAAATTAATTTTAGTGTTTATTACGCATAGTTGAAAATATACTATACGAGCTTCAGCCTCTTGCCAAGAATGGGGCAGAATTTTTTTACGTTTCTATTAAGAAACAGATCTAAGAAACATTTGTCTGAAATCTTTCATGAATACATAAATACACTGAAGTGTTTGTTAGCACTATTAAGTTGGGATCCTAACTTAATAGTGCTAACAAACACTTCAGTGTATTTATGTATTCAATAGCTCGAGACGAGCTATGAAAATAAGGGCAATTGAAATCAGTTTGGTTATCCAATTTTTCATGGGATTGATTGAATTGAACTCTTATCAAGAGCATTTTGTTTGATTAGATGAGTAATTGTTGTCCTGTAACAACGCCTTTTGCAATTTTTGTACACCAGAATTGTTGGAAAGCGACGCACACCCTTTGATAAGATTCTTATGTTATTGAAAAAATTGAATGATTACAAAATATCAATCCATGAAATTCACTTCAATTCACACTTAGATACTAATTGACATGCCCGTATTTATGAATTTAAAGTGTTTATTTCTGTTTTTACAATACACATCATCTATTTATGTGAAAAGGTGTTTATAGGGATTTAAAGAGTGCAACTTCAGTTTTTTTTAAATGTGTAAATTGAAAATTATCTTTAGTATATTCATGACATTTGAGTGCATCCGAAGTCAATTTCGACCGCATAGGGCGACACAATGTATTACGGAAAAAGATTGTGGAGTTAATATAACTTGTGACAATGGAGTTTGTGAATGTCAGGAAGCATCTCATGATCTAATTTATGATAAATACAGAAAAACTTGTTCAAAGAGAATTGGATCGTTTTGTATTCCTTTTGTTGATGATTGCGTCTCAAACTCATACTGTGACATCAAGATTCAGCAATGTCGCTGTAAAGATCCAAATTATTCAGCTACAAGTTTTGGAGAGTGTCGACTCAACTATGGTGAAAGTTGTGGAAAAGGGAAGCCTTCATGTAATCCTGAAAAGTTTTTTAGATGTAATGCAGAGTGGGATAAGTGCACATGCGCAAATGATGAGGAACAAATCTACGATCCAAGGCTACGTAAGATTTTGTATTGAAAATATTATAAAGTTTATAATGTTTACTAAAACACAGAAAGCTGTTTTGCAAGGCCGTTCGAACGCTGCGAACTTTTTGAATATGGAATCTCACCCCCGTGTGCTCAAAATTCTTTTTGCATCCAAATTGATGCCAACAACCCCACCGACGACTTTGGAGAGTGTAGATGTATCGATGGTTTCCAAAGCACAGGTTTATCTCCATGTTTGCCTGGACATGGATTCCCATGCGAACTACGAGTAGGCTGCGTCCCAGGAAAATATTACCAATGTCTTCCAACTCAGAAAAATTTAGGAATTTGTAGCTGTGAAAATGGTAGAGCAATTGATAAAAATACTGGATACTGTAAACCAGTGATTATTGAATCCACACCTCCTCCATCCTGTGACTGTAACGATGAATCTCTTAAGGACTTCCACCGTAAACTCTGTGATTGTAAGGTAAAAGCTGGTGAAGGCTGCAATGATTTTGACATATGCGTCAGCCATGCTGTTTGCGAGGATGGAGAATGTCAATGCACAAAAAATTACAAAAGAACTTTGCAGGGACACTGCAAGCTACCATATAAATTTCCATGTCTAGATTCGACGGAGTGTGATGAAGATTCCTTACTTCAGTGCATAAATTACACATGTCAATGTCAAGAGTCAGAATTTAATCAGGCAACCCAAAATTGTGATAAAAAACGAAACCTCCCTTCATCCAATGAAAATATGAAATTGAAAACTGTTGCAATTCCGATAATAATAGGATTAATATGCCCCATTCTACAGACGCTTCGATAAAATTCATAAAAGTTTTAATATTCCTACCAATAATTGTATATGCTTGATTTCTGATGGATGAACAATAACACCAAATCATAGTTGTGTTATTGCAGCTAATCTGTAAATCATTATAGGGAACAAAAGCACACTTTATATAATTTATAATAAAAAAAATTTCGGCGAACTGACGAACTGAATACTTTGTTAATAATAATTTAACTAGAATTCTCTGTCGGAGGTTGAAAAGGCCTCCAACGCAAGCATGCAGGATCAATTTGCTTGGTCTCTCCGCGACGTCGGACTCTCTCCAAATACTCTTCCAACACATCTTGTTTTTTCAAAACTATGTGTTTTCCTTTCCAGTATTTTAACATTCCTAAAAACTGAAGCGTAGAGATCAAATCACCACTCGTTACACCAAGTTCAATGCTTAAATCTAAAAATTAGAAGATATCAAGACATGAAAATGACGTAAGACGTGTGTGTAAATGATTTCTTACCTTTCACAACCATGTCTTTAGTAGCACAAGCACACATCCGCCGTAGGACTGCATCCTTCCAATAGGATCTGTACGAGATTAGACCCAAATCAGAAAGAGGTTTTTCCGGTGAACCAACTTTTCCTTCCACTCGAGTTAATAAATAACCTATTCATTAAAATAAAAAATTATGATGGATTAAGGTTAATTAATTTTCTTACTAAAATCAATAAGAAGACGTCCAAATCCTTTTCTTTGATAAGGTGGAAGAGTTAGTATACATGAAACATTATAATTTAAAAATGAATTTTTTTCTTTGGAAAAGTATCCAACAAGATGGCATCCTTGGGAATCAGCCACAGTCATTACATAGAATAGAAATGGATCAACGTCTAAATAGAGAGTTTTATGGTCTAAGAAACACTTAGCAAGGAGACAAAGATTTTGACAATAGGATTTCTGAGTCTTGCCATCCACTTCCCACACAGACAGACGATCCTTTCTGAAAAATTAAACAATCTTGTAATACATACAGAAAACTACAACAAACTGAATAAGTTGTCTACCTGTAAATTTCATCGCCTGGAGGATGCCTCCACACACATTTTGCACAGTGTCTCCGTAAAACTGTTCCACTTTGGACAGGTTTCAAACAGAATTCACAAACGAAAAGTCTGCGCGAATGGCACAATGGTTCAGGATACGGACTCTCACACCAGCATGACATTTCAAACTTCCCAACTGCTACACTTCTGTAGCCAATTCCTTCACTTTGTTCCTCTTCTATTTTTCCTGCAGCAACAGATCTGCAAGGGAAAAAATAACTGTGAAACATTACTACACTTATTTATAATTTTTGTAAATTTTCCTTACAGAGCATCGATCCAAAGACTCATATCGTATTCAAAACATAACCCTGATTTTAAAACTCATGTTTAATGCACGAATAATATTTTTACATTTGAACATTAAGTTGATTAGCTTACCATCTTTTGTACTTTGATCTTTGAGATCTTTCATTTTAGCAACCCAATTCTTGGCGTCATGTGAGAGTTTTGGTGGCCTCTTTTGGTGTGGATTTACCCTATTATATACTTTCTTTCGTTCATTTTCACGAATCCTACGCTCTTCTGCATTTCGCTGAAAAAAGAAAAAAATAAGAACTTCATAATTCTAAATCCAAATGCATAATCCTTACTTTGCATTCTTCAGGTGAAAACCCTTGGTATTTGGGACATGTTGAAAGCATTGAGTGTGTCGGATACTTTCCGCTCAGATGACCCGATGAATCGCAACTTGAAAATGGACATTTTCGCTCTCTATCCGCCTCCTCTCCTTCGTCCGTAGGTCGAGGTCGAGGTTTTAAAGATGTTTTAGCAGGAACTCTAAGGACTCTAGTCGCTTGATCATCTGAAGCTGAATAATCACTTTCCCAATGTGTAAGCTGTGGAGATGATTTTGCAACAGCACTTAAAAACACAAATTCCAATTGAGTAAAAATAAACCATTACAGTTTTGTTTTTTACTTTTGAGTGAATGTTGTAGTTGTTGGTATTGTTTTGTTTTTAACAGTTCCAGTTCTCCTTCGTGTGATTGGCCTTTTTCGTGTTGATGAGGGAGATTTTGGTGAGGAATCTCGTTCGTGGGATGGTTTCTTCTCAGAATCACTACTATCAGATGATGATCCAGAACTTGATGAATTAGTTGATATGCTTCCTGATAATTTATAACATTACTACTTGTAATTTAAATCAACAATTTTTTAGAAGTGTAAAACAACCTGAAATTGACGAACTTGACGCAGCACGAGTAAGAGGGTGAGGGACAGAAGTAAACCCTGATTGACCGGTCTTATTTTTATTTTTAATTGTGTTAATACTAGCGCCAGTTTCTCCTCCACTTGGCTTTTTCTTCCCTGCTGCCTTATTTACAGTTGGTTGAGTATTTGGCCGCTTCTTACGAGCTGCAGTTTCAGACTCCTCACTTGAATTATCACTGAATATACTCTTCAGTATAGATTTTTTCTTGTCCGAGCTACTAGATGCTTTTAACAAAGTATTCGCAGTTCCTTTCTTATTCGCCGATGAAGTGGATTTTGGAGGTTTTGTGGTCAATTTCTTTAACGGATTCAAATTAGTCACTGTGCCAGATTTCTTGGAAGTAATGATAGAAACAGTAGGTGGAGGTGGTTTACTCTTGACATTCTTCACTGACTTCACAGCAGCAGAAGCAGGACTCTCAGATTCTAGCAATTAGTTAAATTAAGGTTTTACAAAATCAAATAAAGTAATGTTTAGGATAGGAAATATTATACCTGAACTAGAAGCAGCGAGACTCTTCTTCCTTGCAAAAGTTCTTTGGGCTAATTTTGTAAGCGACTGTGTCTTAGCATTCTTATTTGCATTGGTAGTTGGTGGTTGTTTTGATTTTGTAGCACTATTGACTCCGGAATTGGTAGCCTTTTTAACATTAGATAACTGAGATAATTTAACAGGTTGCTGATTCTTAACAGAACCCGAAAGCTTGTTATTTGTCACGGAAGTCTTGTATTTTGCAGAATTACTAGCGCGAGATTGCCGACTGGTCTTGCTTGTTTTACTAACCCTGTAACAAATAAAAATGTCGTTATAAATAAATTATTTGATTTGTAAATTGATTTGAATTTACTGTGATGCTTCTGTATCCGATGAACTGGAATCAGATCCAGAACCAGAAGATGAGCTGGAAGATGAGGATGCTGAAGAACTAGAGCCTGATACTGATGAACCGGAAGTTGTTGCGCTAGACGCAGATTGTGATCTAGAGCGAGTCATTATCCCTTTTTTGTTGAGGGTAAAATTAGTTTAAAATTGTTATTGAATTGATATTGAATAGTGACTTAATCGATTTTGCGTAATTGCCTCAGCCTCACTATTTGTATTTCAATGAATTTCGGTAGTAGTTAGTTGAATTAAGACTTCATTGCATGACTGAAACTTAAAGTAAAGTAAACTTTGTGCTTTTCAATTGCATTGTTGTGTTTGTGTATTAATCAATTCATTTCCCTTTAAATTGACAGAACTTTCACAAGGGGTAGCGCAAAAAGAAGTAACCACCACCGTACCGTAGGATTTGGTGGTGGGTATGATGTAGGGGAAGTCAGACCTAGGTTTGGGCGGAATTTTCCGGCGCCCGCGCCCGGACATTTCGCCGATTTTACAGTTTTTTTTTACCGCTAAGTAGTGTATCCAAATAATTAATCAATTAATTCATCATTTTACGAAATAAGTGGTGGGATTAATTCTCATGTTAGGTAAAAGTTGGCGAGTACAATTAAATCAAGTTTTACCTAACATTAACAAGAACTTCTTATAATTCATCTGATATTATACTAGCTATTGTATACTTTCTTAATTTAGATTTGAGCATTAGATTTAATATTACGATCCAGGTTTTATTCCATAGGAAGCAGAAATTTTATTTATTTTATTTTAATTTACAATGAATCAGTTTTGAAAAATTTAATTTAATAAAATATTGGTTTTAGTGTATTTTTACTTAAACAATAAATTAATCAATCAGACACGGTATTTGTTTTAAAATGATGAATGAATGAATTCAGGACGGTTCCACTACTTTGGGGTAAACAAAACAGTAAAATCGGGGATAAGTTCGGGCGCGGGCGCCAGGAAATTCCGCCGGGCGCCAGGAAATTCCGCCCAAACCTAGGTCTGACTTCCCCTACATTTGAATATCACAGTGAAATGAGTAGCAACAAACAGTAAAGTTTGATTTGCGCGCCATAAAAAACATTTAAATTCAAACATTTAATTGTATATGGATTGTAATTACAGGACATACTTGCCGATGCCCGAAAAGGAATCCAAGTTAAGGAACCACCAGATCCTCTGATTCAAAATATCCAATGCGGTGATAAAGCTCAATTTAAAAGACTGAAATGTGGAGCAGACGTAGGCGACAGAATCACAGCTCCGTTACAGATTTTACTAAATACTCGTCCAGACAAAGGAGGTCCAACCATTCTGACGAAAGATTTATACACTTTACCGAAATCCCTCATTGACCCTCCCACGACCTCACTGAAGGAACAGAGAGCAAGAGAACGTAGATTCAACAATCTTTTTGCTAAGAAACGTCCACAGGTTAGAAATGACTTAAAATTTGAATGTTAAGTTAATAATTTTGATTTATTCTTAGATGCGGGCAAAAGAATGGGCTGGAACTCATCGGAAGCGTGAAGAATTTCGTCGAGCCTTAATTGCATTACTCGAGGAAACATATCCACAAAAGTATGCTAATCCGGATGAAGAATTGGCCAAACGCTATGAAGATCTTGGCGAACCTGGAGATTTTGAAGCACCTATTAAAATTGCGTTACAAGTCATGCCATCTAAGACTAAAGTCCAAGGGAAATTGGGATACGAGCCAACATTAAAAGACCTTGGAGAACTACGGTACAAATTCTACATTGAAAATGGGTTAGATCTCTCAAATATTGCATCAATGGAACAATCTTGGTTAGACAATATTTGGAAACTCATTCCAAAGAAACTTAAGCAAGAATTTTATTCTAGAGGTTCAATCAATCTTTATTTTTAAATGTTCAGTCTAATTTATACTTCATTATTTGTCTATTAGCTGAAGAATTATGTGATGAGATCGGTGACGAGTACCGTCATACAATCAAATCAGCAACCATTGATTTCGTCCTTCATGAGCCTGATTTCATACCAAGAGCCACTTGTGAAACTGGTGCTCAGTATGATCCTCAACTTCGTCTTGTTCCCAAACCATGGCAACGTCCTATACTTCGAGCTAAGAAACGACTACTTCAAGAACTTCATGCATATAATACTGTACTTGGATATGTTCACTCTGTATGGATTTCTGTCTTTGCAAATCTAAGATACGTCGATTGTTACTTATTGGGTGAACGTAAGCAAGCATCTGGATTTCGTCACTTTCGCGATTTAACAAAACGGATGACAGCCGACGTCCGTGGACTCCTTGTACGAAAATGGATCAAAGGAATACAAAAAACTCTAATTGCTGCAGCAAATAAGAATATGGTCCCAAAAGCTGATGAGTTGAATCGAATGATTGGATTTTTCAACGCTGTTGCTACTCGTATGGAACAAAATCTTGAGACCATTTTTAATGAAAGTGTGGCAGAGTATACTGATTTCATCCTTGGGAATTTGCCACCAAAATATCGTCCAAAATTTCTTCTTCGATTTATCACTAACAAAGGTCAATTAGCTCCAATGCCCTCGTTTGAAGATTGGGAATCATCCATACTTGGAGTAATTGATAATATGGTCGAAGTATCAAAAACGTATCCAAGAGTTGAAACACAAATTTTTGGACAATGGGATGCTATTTCAAAAACGCAGCTTCAACCAAATATTCTTCCTGAAGTTGTGGAAGAAACGAAGAAGAAGATTTCTGAAGCATTTCGTGCTGAAACTCAGGGACCGTTGGATTATATTCAAGAATACAATCAATACAGCTTTCTTTTTCACAATGATGTTAGTTGTAAATTCATTTAAATTACCACTTTAACTTTAATCAATTTTTTTTAAAAAATAGAATGATGACGACATTGAAGCTTATCTGAATGAAGAGCGAACTTGGGAACAATTAGGTGAAGAAGTTATTAAGTTCAATCAACTCTATCAAGATATTCCTACAAATCATGAGCAGAAACTTGTAATTGGTATGTTTGATGTGTACTGTGATGAGTTAATTCAATCATTAGCAAGGAGAGCTGCTGAAATTCGTGATAAACTTATTGAAAAAATGGTACATGATTTACATAAACAACTCAAAGCGTAAGTCAACTTTTTCAATAGTGAGTGGAATTAAAAAATTGTAACTTAAATCTTTAATTTTTAGGATTGTTGATGAATATGATTCAATTACCGAAAAAGCTCTCGGAACTCCAACTTCGACTGAACAACTCTTCGCTTTAAAGGAAGAACTTGAAAAAATTCGAGAGAAAAACTTTCCAGTTATGGAAAAAGAAGTTGAAGCTTTGCTGAAGAAATACATGTTTATCGTAGATTATACTCAACTTTCACCCTTCATTTCTAAATTCATGACACAAGCAGTGCAATGGTCACTTAGGATGCCTGCAGTTTACGAAGAACATCTACGAATTGTCGATAAGAAAAAACTTGAATTCCAAGAAGCACTTAAAGTAATTTTCATTTTTGAAGCTTAAAATCGGACTAATGAGATTCTTTTTTGTGACTTTTAGTTAAAACGTATCAGATTCCAAGAAGAATTGGAAGCATACGCAAAACAAATGGAAGAGTTTCAACATTTTGGTGATATTGATGAAATTCATAAATATTTGAAACGAGCTCAGACACTCGATGCAAAACTTCAAGCAGCATCTGATAAAGCTGATAAATTTAACAGGGATGAAGAAATGTTTGAATGGGAAACTACAAATTATCCACTTAGAAAACAGGTATAAAAAATTTAATCAAACTAATAAAAATTGAGTTGAAAATATGTATTTTGTTTCAGTTATCTGAGAAATTAGCCCCATATCTTCGACTTTATGAAAATGGAGTTGAATTTCTGGACAAGAGACACCTTTGGCTGAACTCACAAGTCGGAACACACGATCCCGAAAATATTGACGGGGATGTTGGAAATGTATATAGAACACTCTTCAAACTTGAGAAAGTATTTTCAGATCAACCAGTACCATTAAAACTTCTACAAAATGTTAAAGTTCAAGTAGAAGCATTTAAAGAAAAACTTCCAGTTATCATGACACTTGGAAATCCAGCTCTCAAGGAAAGGCATTGGGAGAAAATATCAGAAATTGTCGGATTTCCAATAAGACCAAGTCCTGAATTGACATTGCAAAAACTTCTGGATATGAATCTTGACGAGTACGTACCCAAATTTGAACTCATCTCTGAAGCTGCATCTAAAGAATGGAGTCTTGAACGAAGTCTGGAGAAGATGAAGAGTGAATGGGCTGAAATGGAATTTTCACTATTGCCATACAGAGAAACTGGAACTTATGTCATTTCATCCGTTGATGAGATCCAAGTATTGCTTGATGATCACATCATCAAAACTCAGGTTAGAAAAAAATAGAATCAAAATTCTTAATTTTTATCAACTTATTTTTTATTTAGACAATGCTTGGATCCCCATTCGTTAAACCATTCTTTGATGAAATGAAAGCATGGGAGAAAGATTTACTCCTCCTCCAAGAAGTTCTCGATGAATGGCTTAAAGTTCAAATGACATGGCTATATTTGGAACCAATATTTACAAGTCCTGACATTATGACACAAGTAATTAAAAATATTTCATTGATGAAGTTTACAGAAAAATGTATAATCATTTGTTATTTTTTGTAGATGCCAGAAGAAGGTCGTCGTTATATGAATGTGGACAAGACATACCGTGACATTATGAAGCATGCAATAGCAGATCCCAAGGTCATGTCAATACTCAAACTGGACAAGTTAGTTGAAAAACTGAAGAAGGCAAACGATCTCCTGGAAAGAATTCAGAAAGGACTCAATTGGTATTTGGAGAAGAAACGTCTAGCGTTCCCTCGATTCTTTTTCCTGTCCAATGACGAACTCTTGGAAATTCTTGCCGAAACCAAAGATCCTAAACGGGTTCAACCACATCTTAAGAAATGTTTCGAAGGGATTGCTACATTAGTTTTTACTGAAGATTTAGAAGTCACGCATATGGAATCAAGTGAAAAGGAAGTCATCAAGTTGGAAGGAATTATCAACACTGAAGCTGCACGAGGTGCTGTTGAAAAATGGCTCAGCGAACTTGAATTTCTTATGAAAAAGAGTGTTCATAAACAAATTGCTGAAGCTTTAGCTGATTATCTTCAAAGACCTCGACGAGAATGGGTTCTAGTCTGGCCAGGACAACCGGTACTTTGTGTGACTTGCACATATTGGACAACACTCATTCACGAAGCAATGGCCAAGAAAGGAGATGCGATGGCTAAGTACCTTGACAAGAATAACGAACAGATCAACGATATTGTAGCTCTCGTACGAGGAAAACTCAGCAAACAGAATCGTGTCACTCTTGGAGCTTTGGTCGTCCTCGATGTCCATGCAAGGGATGTCTTAGCACAACTCGTTGCTAACAAAGTCCAGGATGAGAAAGATTTTCAATGGTTGGCTCAACTTCGATATTATTGGGAAGATGGACAATCAATCACAAGAATGATCAATTCAATGCTACCGTACGGATACGAATATTTGGGAAATACACCACGTCTTGTCATCACTCCACTCACCGACAGATGTTACCGTACATTATTTGGAGCTTTGTCTCTTCATCTCGGTGGTGCACCCGAGGGTAAAATTTTATTTTAACTAAAAAATAATTGAAAAAATTTTAAAATGTATTAAAATTTATATAATCGAAAAATTAATTAGGTCCAGCTGGGACAGGAAAAACGGAAACAACTAAGGATTTGGCCAAAGCTGTTGCAAAACAATGCGTCGTATTCAATTGTTCTGACGGTTTGGATTACATTGCTCTTGGAAAGTTCTTTAAAGGTCTCGCTTCCTGTGGTGCTTGGAGTTGTTTTGATGAATTTAATCGAATTGATCTCGAAGTTCTTTCTGTTGT